>PVJI01009705.1:0-64172 GCA_004026765.1 Micronycteris hirsuta | reverse complement strand
TCATATCCCAAAAGTCCTCTAAAGGAAGAACCTGTGATCCCCTTATACCTACAAATGCTGGGCTTGGGAGTATAGTAGGAAAAACCCTCTAGTCTTCATAGTTTTAAAGCACTTCCAGTCTTAAAGCACTATCTTTCAAAGTGCAGGAAAACACTTCTAAAGTTCACCCAATTATTCTTTTTAAAGCAATCTTCAATGACTTTGGAGTAAAAAGTAACAACATTTTTCTCAAGCACATTTATTTCTAGACAAGCTACAAATAGATATAATTATTGGGTCCTAGGATGTACACTTAAATTAAATTTTCATAGAATACAGTACATTTTTCACTAAGTGATTTTGCTAATTTGTACTAGCAAAATTTGAGAGTGTCTATTTCCTCATATTCTTAATTAATATATGCATTACTATATTTTCCATTTTCATTAGAATAGTATTCTTAAATTCTATTATACTTTAAAAAAATCAAATCTCAGTGTAAGATTGAAAACACTAATATTATTCTGTTTGATATTTCTTGTGAAGTGAGAATTTGCTCTCTACATTTTGTATAATATATTATTATTCACACCAAATATTAGCTATTGCTTTTATAGCCATTTAAAACTATCTTTTAGGTAGTTGGGTCAATTGTGTTGTAGGTGAGAGTTAGATCTTTCCATGGGATCACAAGTAAAGCATTTCAAGCACCCATGCATGGGAGATTGTGGTTTGATATGGTTTATTTGTTGGTCGAAGCTGCCGCCTGGGCTCCAATGTCCCGTTTCCCTCTGTCCTGACATGGAAAAAGTCCAGCCATGTCCTCAGAAAGGCCAAGACAAAAGCCAATGTCCAGAGATTCCGCTCCACGTTAAAGTCCAGTCCAGTCTGGCATCAGCTAGTTTAGCATGTGTTTGCAGTTGGAGTTCATTTCAGGCTCCTTCCTGGAGCCTGTCTATGGATTAGCACAGCCACGGTGTAACAGGTCCGGCCACATCACTGGAGAACAGGACGAGGGGCTCCAGAAGCAGCAGAGCCCACACCTCCCGCCGAGAAGGAAGGGGTCTGCAGAAATGCCAAAGACAGCCCAGGACTGACTCTGGAGCGAGAGTTTGAGAGGTTACGTACCCTGGAGAAACAGCAAACAAAGCCAAGCCACTGGTCATTGCCCCATCAGCTGAGCAGTTAGTGACGCAGGCTGCACAGAGTCTGCACGGCCAAGGAAGTCTCAACACACTGGTGACAAGATGACACTCTGCCCCCTTCCAGAAAAGGCGGTGAAAGAGGGGCAAAGACACTGCCACTGACTGTTGTATGCTAGACGCGAGTAACTCAAATAACAGAGACTTCAAGGCTAAAAAGGTGGAATTTATTGGCCAAGTTTTACCTGCGCAGGGGCGAACTCCCAGACGTGTTAGGAGACACGGTGTCCAGAGGGCTGCAGATGGAGCCACACTGGCGGACTCCCAGAAGTGTCAGGAGACACTGTGCCCAGAGGACTGCAGATGGAGTCGCACCAGGCGCTTACAGGCTGGGGGTTTTTATAGGAAAATTGGCACGCGAGGGAAGAGCAAGCAAGCATTTGAACAAAGGCAAAGCTGACAGTTAGCTATTGGCTACAGAGTTAGCGCCAGCGGGAAGGGTAGGGGTATGCAACGGTTAAAAAATTTCAAAGCTAAACAGTCCATAATTAGCACACAGCAGGAATTCCACTCCTCCTCCAAGGGGAGGTGGGTACACCCTATCTTCTCGGGGCAGAAGTGTCAAGGGGGAGGGGCCGTTGCCCTAGTTACGGCTCCTCCTTCTTGCTGGCCCAAGTCTGGTGGCCTGCTGTTGACCCTTATCAAACTTGCGGGTCTTAACACTGACGAGCGCGGAGGCATTAGTGCTCATTGCTTGAAAAGCCGGTCACCGTCACTCTTGAGTTTTCTGGGCCGGACCTTTAAACGCAGAACGCGTGGGGAAACACGCACGTTTTCGCTTCCCTCCACGAGCCCCGTCGGCCACAGAGGGCCCTAGCATTTCGGGCTGGGAGACTATAAAGTCCGCTTTGCCTGGGAAGGTTCCCGGCGCCCATTCCTGAGTGAGATGCGGCAGCAGCACAGACGCTGCACAGGACGGCCTGGTGGGCACACACACGACCGGTGAGTCACGTCCGAGTGCACGCGCAGCGCGCGACACGTGGGACTCCAGCTGCGCACACAGCTGCATGGCCGTCGGGACTCGACTGTGACCGGGAAACTGCCGAGCTGCCTGAATGAACGCGCTGTGGCGCCTGAGTATCCCAGAAACGGTACTTTTAAGTGGGAAAAAGGATTCCAGGCACATCCTTCGCCTGGTGTGGCAGGGTTGTTTGTCTTTGGGTAGTTCAAGATGAGTGGGGCTCTGAGACAGAAACCTGCCAGTATTCCAGAACTGCATTGCCTCTAAATAAACAACCCCTTTCCTTTTTCACCCAAACTCTGAATCCAGAGTTTGCCTGTTGGCCGCAAGCAGTAGAACCCCACTGGCTGTTCTGTGACAGTGTGCTACGTGGCTGCCAAGGCTGCGTGGCCATGGAGAGGAGACACACACACACACACACACACACACACACACGACGAGTGTAGTTCCCTGGTGGAGAGAGAGCTGAGGCCTTTCAGAGTCGGCTCCCAGCGGGGTAGCTGCTACACCCACGTGGCTGCACGCTCTGGGACCAGACAACGCACAAACCAGTAGCCAAGTGGTGGGCGAGAGAGGCAGAGAGAGAGAGAGAAAGAGAGAGAGAGAGAGAGAGAGAGAGAGAGAGAGAGAGAGAGAGAGATGTTCCCCTGGGATTACATGAGCTTGGGTTTGGGACAGACCAGGTGCTTTCTCAAAATGACCAATTAATTCCCCGAACTTTTGCATGCTTGGGTAGGTCCAAACTTTTGCATGCTTGGGTAGGTCCATCTCCTGATCAATCCCTTCTCTCACCAGGCTAGACTAACAGGCTTCTCTGGTTCGGTACCACCCCAGCCCCATTTTGATTTTTGTGTGCTTCTGCCTGCCTTCCCCTGGCCCCACCCCTAATCTGGTACCGGAGTGTGGAAGGGAAGAACATCAATCCTCTTGGCAGAGAAGTGCTGTAATCCACTGGGATCTGAAGCTTCAGCTTCCTAGCTAGCAAGTAGGCTTATGCTTCCCAGTTTATGAAACTCAATGTCTAGTCACTTTGCTCCCCTTTTCTAGCTAAATACAACCAGTAACAATTGGACATTATGACCACTGTAATCTATTGTACTTTTCTTATACGTGTATATGAACCTCGTAAAGTTAATAAAGTTTAAGAAAAGCATTTTACATTTACCTATCTGGTTTGTCTATGAATTAGAAATACTTTTTGCCTACTGTGTGTGTACATGAGAACAAGAGTGAGAATGAGAGTGCTTTCACATGAAAGAGAAAGATGCAGAGATTTAAAAAATGAAAAGAAAATGAAATGTGTTGGGAAGATGATTGATTCATGTCAACTGTACTGCGTATATTTTGCTATAGGAAAATATAACCTCTCTTCATTAGAAGTATTCTTTATGATTTTCCCTCTATCTTGTTTCAATGGCTTTAGAGATTTTTCTTACATACAGGGTAGGACAAAAGTAGATTTACAATTGCGAATATGGGAAACAGTTTATTGTTGTATTATGAATTATTAATTATAGTTCTTTTCCATATGAGCAACTGTAAATCTACTTTTGTCCCACCCTGAATTCCTTTGAACATGTTATGAGAGGTCATCTGAGACCCTTGATTTTTATATACCATTAAATTAAACATGACATGTTAAACTTATACAGGGAAAGATAACATACAATTGGGTAATGCAATACAGATCAATATTTTGTTTTTTTCTCTACTTCTTTTTATCTGACAAGGTGCAAGAACATTCTTTTCTATTATGTCCAAATTACCTCATTTTTCCTTTATTGTATCATTTTTTAAAATGTAAGTATTTAGACAAAGAAACACTAACATGCATGATAATCCCTGTTCTACATTGCCATTTCTTCTTTGTTTGAGCATTTGTTTATTGCAGGTGCTGTAATTTAAAGGGGCAACTGCACTGAAGTGTACCCTGGTGTGCAACCAATGTGAATGCAGGAAGGAAGAGGCACAATGTCACAACCACACCAAAAGGAAGCAAGTGAGCAGAATGTACACTTCAAATGTGCAGAGTACAAGAATAAGATCATTTATTTATTGCAAGATATTTTATCTAGAAATCAGATTTGATTATGAAAAGAGTTTCTGACCATGTCACTGATTTTGCACATTTCTTTACCAAATATAAATAGAAATGCTCATGGAGCACAAACATTTAGTAGGGAAAACCTTCTCATTCAGTTGATGTTTAAAGATATTTCCCCAAATTTGCATTTGACTTAATGACAATATGAAAACAAGACATATATTTGTCCTTTTTATCTGATTGAAATGAAAAACGATAATAAGACACATTTTTGTGACTACATTATAAAAATAATTATGGTGCATATATCTGTTTTTCTTTAAAACATAGTAATGCAGAACTGTTGTATTTCTCTTTAGTTTTTGAAAATGCATTTCAGTTTATAATTCACACTGAATGCCTCTACCTTGTGTATGTACAGACTGAATAAAATAAATAAATCTAAAAAATCCTCAAATCTTCTAGAAATATAAATTATTTTAGTATTATTAATGGTTTCCAAAGGTTACAAAATAATAATAAAATATTTCCATTTAATTCCATACCAGCTATGTGTGTTAAGTCCTTTGTAATGACTTGAAAATAAGAAAGCTTTTAATTAAACCTTTTTCAGAATTAGTTATATTAATTTTACATTATAAGGTTATGTCCATAAGTAGAAGAAATGATATTTTATTTTTTGCACTATACTTAAGATCTGTTTTAACTGTGAGATAAATCCATTATATTTTTCTTCATTGTACAATTTTAATAGAGGAAAAAAGATGTTCAGGTTTTAAAAGTTTCCCAGGTATTTATGTGCTCAGATAACCACAAAAGTACTTTTGTTTAAGATCTACTGCATGACATGCAAATGGTCTTCATAAAGCAATGCTTGATTTGCCCTATTTTAAATTAAATTCCTGTGACTTTTTGTCAGTCCACTGGATAGGAACATGGAATCTGACATATGGAATCAGTCCATTGCTCCATCAAGTAGACAATTTTGCTTCCAATAATAGTCTATAAAATGAGACTTCAGAGAAAAATAAAGTGTATGCACACTGTGAATTTTGAAAGCTCTTACCTAATATTCCTGACACAGCCCCACATAGACATTACACTGTGAACTTTATGGTGAGAGGAATGCAAAATTTTCACGTTCCCTTCACCATAGAAATACTTGAAGTAAATTTCATATTTCCAAATTACAGTCATTTATGTGGTAAACTTTTGTTATTTTTTCTTGATTGCATATTTGCAATATATTATAAAAAATGGTAAGATTTTAATTCTATGTAAATGCTATATATTCCATAAAAGTTATTTTGATGTTGATTGGTTTTTGACAGTGTTTATATGGCTGTAAATAGCTTGGGTGGTTTTAAACTTAACAGTATTCTTTTCAGCTTATTTTTTCTATGACAAAAGGTTGGATGTTAACTTCCACATAATCAAAAAAGCATCTGCCTACCTTAATTACAAGAACACCTTAAAGTATAGGTGGGAAATTGAGGAACATATGTTTAGGCACTCTCAATATATATGCCTCCTAAATAATAGCTGATACATGTTTATTTTAATAGTAAGAAACTACACTGATAAAAAGTTAAAAAGTCCCCAGTTTACACTAGCGTTGGCCTAGACTAATCATACCCCACTCTACTCAAGCAGCACTAAATTGACTGGAGTAAAGCGACTTCATTTATCACCTTACACTTGGAAATATAAATTTTCACAGTATCACAGGTTGAGCACTACTTCAAAGGATAATAGATACTTATATAAAATACTTATATAAAAAACAATTGAGCTATAGCCATTTGAGATATACTTTAGAAAACTACATGATATGTTTTCTAATAATTTATATTTGCTCAGACACAATATACTTTGTTTTGTCTCCTCCTTCATTCAGGTACAGAAATTAATTTTTATAAATAAACACTTAATTTTCCCATAGAATCTTTAGAATAAAATTATCTGAATTTTCTCCCTCAAACTTATGCCCCCATAATTATATTTTTACTATCATGCTCTACACTTCCACGCTTAATTTAAGGTCAGGGAATCTGAAAATACATGATTGTTTAATAACATTATTTTAGGTAAGTATGGTCAGACCGGGTGCAGATCAAGAGAGAGAGATCCGGCATATTTAAGGGTTTATTGCTCATACAGTTCCTGGGGAGAGCACAGAAAGCTAGTCAGGGGCACTGAGCGGAGGAAGTGCCTGAGTCTGTCGCAAGGCAGAGAGAGGAGAACTGTGGGCCAGCACTTTCACTGTGGTTTCTGTGGGAAGAAAAGGTTGAAGAAGGGCAAACAGACTCAGAATTTGTTTGCTATGTTTGAAAGTAGCACTCTCACAATATTTCTATGCACTGACTGTTGCAGCCTGTAGTTTAAAATGAAGGACTCCATTGTCTCACTTGCCTTAAGAAATATATCAGTAAAAATATTGCTGCATGAGATGTCTGAGATTTTACTACCTGTTTTCTTTGAGAATTTTTATGGTTTTACAAATTACATTTAAGTATTTATTTTTATTTTTTTATTTTTGGGGGGATTATTTTTGGATTTTTTTTTATTGTAGTTCAGTTACAGTTGTCCTGCCCTTTCGCCATTGTTCTCCCCTGCCCTGTCTTTCCCACTCTCACAGTCAATCCCCCACCACTGGCTGTGCCCATGAGTCCTCTATTCATGTTCCTTGGCTTGCCCCGTTCCCTCCTTTACCCCGCTATCCGCCCCTCCGCTCCTCTGTGGTCACTGTGTGTTCCTTCTTTATTTCCAAGTTTCTGGTTCTATTTTGCCATTTGTTTGTTTTGTTGGTTAGGGTCCACTTATATGGGAGATCAGATGATATTTTTCTTTCACCGCCTATTTTTCTTTCACTTAGCATCATGCCCTCCAGTTCCATCCATGCTGTGGCGAAAAGATAGGAGTTCTTTCTTATGCTATGTAATATTCCATTGTGTAAACGTACCGCAGTTTTTTGATCCACTCATTAAAGGAAAGAATAAACAAATGGGACTACATCAAACTAAAAAACTTCTGCACGGCTAAAGAAAACATCAAAAAAATGGAAAGGGAACCAACAATATGGGAAAATATATTTGCTATCATTATATTTTGACATCATTATCAAAAAATGATATCTCAGACAAAGGATTGATCTCCAAAATATATAAAGAACTCACAGGACTCCACTCCAGGAAGACAAACAACATGATTAAAAAACGGGCATAGGACCTGAACAGACACTTCCCCAAGGAAACAGATAGTTCCCCAATACAGAAGGCCTATAGACACATAAAAAAATGCTCAATTTTACTAGCCATTAGAGAGATGCAATTTAAAATTTCAATGAGATACTACTGGTCAGAATGGCCATTATTAATACATCAAAAAACAAGTGCTGGAGAGGCTGTGAAGGAAAGGAACCCTGGTACACTGCTGGGAATGTAGACTGGTGCAGCTAATGTGGAAAACAGTATGGAATTTCCTCAGAAAACTAAAGGTGGAACTGTCTTTCAATCCAGCAATCACATTTAAGCCTTTTAGTCATTTTGAGTGTATTCTTGTATATGATGAAGTGAATTGTCATTTTCATTTTTTTCCATGTAGCAGTCCAGTTTTCCCAGCACCATTTATTTAAGAGACTGTTTTTACTCTGTTATATGATCTTGCCTCCTTTGTCAAATATTAATGGACCATAAAGACTAAGGTTGATCTCTGTTCTGTTCCATTGATGTATATGCCTATTCTTGTGCCTGTACCAGGCTGATTTGATTACACTGGCCTTCTAGTATAGTTTGACATCAGGTATTATTATCCTTCCAACTTTACCCTTCTTTCTCAAGATTAGTGAGGTTATTTGAGGTTTTGATTCCATACATTTTTTGAATATTTGTTTGAAAAATATGAAATATGTCGTTGGTATCGTAAAGGAATTGCACTGAATCTATAGACTGCTTGGGGTAGTATGGACATTTTAAGGACATTAATTCTTCCAATCCATGAACATGGTATATGCTTTCACATATTAGTATCTTCTTCAATTCCTATCGTTTTCCAAGAAGAGGTCCCTTGAGTCCTTGGTTAAATGATTCCTAAGTACTTCTTGTTGTAATGGTAAATGAGGTTTTTTTGTTTGTTTGTTTGTTTTTAGTTTCTCTTTCTGTGAGTTCCTTATTGGTACATAAAATTGTCACTGATAAAAGAAAATATAACAAATGATACTATATCAAACTAAAAAGCTTCTGCACAGCAAAAGAAACCAGCAACAAAATGAAAAGTGAACCCATTGTATGGGAGAACACATTGCCAATGATACATCTGATAAGGGGTTAATTTCCAAAATGTAGAAAGAATTTCTACAACTCAACACCAGAAAAAAGGAACAGCACAATTAAAATAAATTGGTAAAGGACCTGAATATACACTTCTCCAAGTAGAACAAGCAAATGACCAATAGACATATGAAAAATGCTCTTCACTAATTTTCAGAAGGTTGCAAATTTAAACCACAAGAAGATATCACCTCACATCTGCCAGAATTACTACCATCAATAAATCAACAAAGAAGAAGTGCTGGTGAACATGTGGAGAAAAGGAGACCCTTATGCACTGTTGGTGGAATGCAGATTTGTTCAACTACTGCGGAAAAGAGTATGGAGTTTCCTCAAAGAATTAATAATGGAATTTCCATTTGACCTAGTAATCCCACTTCAAGGAATATATCCTAAGAATTCTGAAACACCAGTCAGAAAGAATATATATATACTCTTATATTCATAGCAGTGTTATTTACAATAGCCAATATCTGGAAACAGCCTAAGTTGCCACCCGTAGATGAAGGATAAAAACAGGGTGGTACATCTACACAATGGAATATTATGTGGCTATAAAAAAAGAAATAACTCTTATCCTTTTGTGACAGCTTGGGTGGACCTGGCAATTATTAAGCTAACTGAAATAAGCCAGTCAGAGAAAGACAAATGCCATATGGTCTCACTCACCTGTGAAATCTAATGACCAAAATAAACTAACAAACAAAATAAAACCAGAGGCATGGATACATGGAACAAACTGACAGGTCTCAAATGGGAGGGGAGTGGGGGGAGTAGAAGAAATTAGGCAATGAATGCATATGTATGAGGTATATATGTGTAACTCATGGACACAAATAACGTGTTGAAGGCAGAGGGGGAGCTTAGTACAGCGGGACAAAGGGTGGGAGACATTTGTAATAATGCCAACAATAAAAAAAATAACTTACTAAAAATAAATAAATAAATAAAACAAAGAACTCCAAATGTCTATGGGTGAGTCACAATTCGGTTAAGGGTAACTAATAGTCCACTAGATGGATGTTAAAGCATCCATTTAAAGAAATTAAAAATATGATTAATGATATACCCATCCTATTTTATTACCGTTCAAATAAATATGAATATAATTCATACATAAATTAGAAATAACATTTGTTTATGGATTTTAAATTAGTTTTTTTAAAGATTTTATTTGCTTATTTTTAGAGAGAGGAGAAAGGATGGAGAAAGGGAGAGAAACATCAATGGGTGGTTGCCTCTTGCACGCCCCCTACTGGAGACCTGGCCCACAACCCAGGCATGTGCCCTGACTGGGAATTGAACTGGTGACCCTTTGGTTCGCATGCCCATGCCCAGTCCACTGAGCTACAGCAGCCAGGGCTTAAATTAGTTTTTATTTGCTCAAAGTGTTCATTGTTGCTAATAAACTTTACTTTTCATTTTTACTATTCACTTTTTCATCTTGCTTAACAAAAATACGCAATACAATTTCTGCCTTCCACTAAAGAAAATGTACAGGCTAAATCAGATAATTTGTGTGAAAATGTTGCAAAATCTTTAGAAAATTTTTCCTGAGTCCTGGTTGAAGTGTGATATTTTCTCAATATAAAAATAGATTATCTTCTGTATTATTCTGCAAAAATTTTCGTCCATTTGGTTCTTGATGTAAGACATTTTTCAACATTCATATATAAAAATGTCCCCACTTGGATTAGTATAAAAAACATTGTATAAAAATCTTGTATTAAATTAAAAAAAAACCCTATTGTTTCTTAACCTTTCAAAAAAAGAACTGAAATTAAAAAAAGACTAATAAGACACCCTTAGTAATTGTGTATTTTTTCCTTTTCTTATCTCCTATTCTGTCAATTTTTAAATACCATTTGGCAATTGGTTTAGATTGATATATTTAGCAGAGTAATAAATATGGATGCAGTACCTTAAATACTTAAAAAAGCACTCATTCCATCATTGTTAATTTATTTTAAATTATTCTCTCCCTTTTATGAATTCCAGAATATATTATCTGAAAAAATTACCATTAGCTTTAATCAAAGACTACCTTAAAACACTACCATGCAAATTCTACCAGTGCATATATTGTGCTGGGATGCAAATTTTAAGCAGATCGCATATGGTTAGTCTCTAAGACTAATTGTTTGGCTCCATGATTGATTCTCCAGTCTTACTGTTTGCATTCTTCTTCTCAAATCATCAGATCCATGCTGATCCTCTACCTTTATATATGCTACCCTTGTTCTCAGACTGTGTCCTACTACCCACTCCACACTCTCTTTCTGTTTCACGTGGCTAATTGTTCATCAGTTGGCTTTCTGCTAAAATGTCAGCTCTTCAGAATTAGCCTCTTAAACTACCTTTTAATAGAAGTCTCTTTTGGTTTCTATCACGGTACCCTATTAATTTTATGATGACATCATAATTTCAAGTATTATCCATAGATATGTTTTTGTTTCTTTATATTGTCTTTTTCTCAATGGAAAATTACAGGAAGTATTCACTATACTGATTAAATGAAAGGATTAACAAAGTGCCTAACACTCAGTGTATTTATTTTGAATCAATAATCAAAGTTACTGAGTAGTTGGTATGGAAAAAAAGGAAGAAATAACCTAAATTTTTTGAGAGATGAAGCTATTAGTCTATGTTCATGATTAAGTGAAACAAATGGATCACAGTATTCTACTGAAAGATATTCCTTCCCTGCCATAGATAAATGCAGGGCAACAATTCCATGTGAGTGAGTCTCCCGTGCTGATACGAACTTTAGCAGACTGAAATGCTGACGGTGACGGTGGTGGGGTGAAGGGAGCCAGAGCACCGGGAATTCTACTTGGTTTCATGTTAATCACTGCCATATTCCCCAATAGCTTTTACACATAAAGAGCATGTTTTGCTCTCCATTTCTCTAATTCCTCTACCCCATTATTACTTGGTTCTGTACTCAAAACAGAGAGGGGTGATATTTTTCCATAATGCCTTGTTCTTTAAGGAACTATTTTGAAAATCTATTAGACAATGTTAAAAAGCTGAATCATAAGTTGATATTCTTGAACACTATCATAATTAAAGCTGAAGATGTTTCCAAAATGAATATTTGATTTTTTTAAATAAAGATTATTGTTGAAAGAGAGAAACAACAAAAAAGAAGTTTTAAAATTTATGAGTAAAAAGATATGAAAATTGTTCTGAAAAGAACATAAAGAAGCAATTCACTGGCATATTGTAAGAAAACAGATATACAAAAATGAGAGGGGTAAAATAATATATAAAAAAAAGAGTGGTAAAGTAAATGGCATTGACCACATGGCTCTATGATACGATTGAGTACAAATATATTGGATCAGATTCAGGACATTCCAAAATGCTCCTGGAAAGCTGTTCTAAATTTGTCTCAAATACTCTTTTGAGTTTCTGTTAACCTCCTTTTATGAAGAGTAAAAATTATTTTTTAAGACTTCAACAATTTTACATTTACTGTGAGTTAAGGATTATAAAAGTTTGAATGGTGCATAGTCAACCAGATATACGTATTTTGTATAATTAATTTCCATATTATAGCAGATAAAGCTCTTATTACAGACTACCGTGTGGAGAGAAAATAAAAACATTTTCTAAGAATGTCCCAAACATTAAGATACCTTGGTAATAATAGAAATAACTTATAGGCCAAAAAAAAAAAAAAAAAACACCCCAAATACATGAGCTTTCTTATATCCTTAGAGAAACTCACAGCCATAACCAAACAGCCATTGTTGACTTTGTTATTTCTCACCAGGGAGACAGTGTGGTCATACCATAATCTCAAGAGAGGCAGAAAAAACATTTGACATAATTCAAAACTCAATCACACTTCTGCTACTGCTAGTGCTTGTACTACAACTGCTACTAGTACTACTAATATTTTATCTTCTCAGATAAGTAGAAATAAGAAGAAGAAAAAAAAACTTCCTTGGTCTTATAAGGTTCATCTATCTACCCATCCAAAAAAATTTAACTAAAAAACCATTTAATGTAGAAACATTGAAATAGTTTTATTGAAGTCTGGAAGCAAAACGAAATTAAGTCTTTCACCATTTTCATTCAACAAGATAATGAATTAGACATTTATAAACAATACAAACATAAAAATTAAAGGAGCAAAGATAAAAATTTGTTTATATGTAACCATCATATTATGTATACTGAGAAATCTATGGAGTTTAAAAAATACTTAGACCTTATGTGGAAATGTAAAAAAAGGAAAATCACAGGATATAAGTTCCATGTAATGGAGAAATACACCACTGAAAGACTCGATAATGTTAAGATGTGTATCATCCCCAATGATTATATACTTAATACAATTCAAATAAAATTCCAGAAGGTTTTAAAATAAAATGGACAAGAATATTTAACAAGTATTATAATACTCTAAAGAGCTAGTATTGTACAAAATGATCTACAAGAAAAGGGGAAACAACATAGAAACCGATCAATAGAGTAAACAGACTACTTCACCTAAGACCTATGCAAAGCTGCAATAATATAAGTGGTATTGACATAAGGATAGGCAAAAAGAACTATTGAGTGGAGGAATCTAGGTACAGACAACTTAATTACAATTACAACAAAGGTGTCGAGTTAATTAATGTTGAAAGGTAAGTCATAAACAAATTATGATAAAGGGTTTTGATATCTGTATAGATAAAAACCTCAAACACCACATACTATAAATGTTAATTTACATAAGTAATATACCAAATATATAAGATACATCACAATGATTCTAGAAAAAAAACAAAATAATGTATTCATAATTTTGAGTAGTCAATGATTTTATCAAGCAAACACCGAGTCACTCACTATAAAATAAGAGAGGTAGAAATTGAATATAATTAAAATTAATAATATTAGCTCATCAAAAAGATAACAGGTAAATGAACTAGGAATATGTTGTTATAATTACCATATTTTTTGGACTAAAAGATGCGCTGGACCATAAGACACATCTAGGTTTTAGAGGAGGAAAATAGGGAAAAAAAATTGAAGCAAAAATGTTGTAAAATATTTAATAACATAAATAACATAATATTTCACCAGTGTAAATGTAAACAGCCAGGTAAGCTACATTCGGACTATAAGACGCACCCCTATTTTCCTCTCAAATTTGAGGAAGGAAAGTGCATCTTATAGTCTGAAAAATATGGTATGTATGCCAATGCATTTATATTGTGATTTTCATTGGCACTAGATAATGAACCATTAGATCAATTACAAGTTAACAATAAAAAAGGCAACTGAATAAAGGGGATGAAGTACTGAAGACACACTTCATAAAGGAAAATACACAAATGTCTAATAAATTCATGAAAAGGTCCCCCATGTCAGTCACCTAAAAATAAAAATTAAATATGTAATGAATTAATACACTGACACTACCTTCTAATATTGTTAAAATAAAAAAGATTGATCTGACCTATGCAGTTCAGTAGATTGAGTGCCAGCCTGTGAATCAAAGGGACACTGGTTCAGTCCCCAGTCAGAGCACATGCCTGGGTTGCAGGCAGGTCCCTGGTGGGGGATGTGTGAGAGGCAACCATGTACTGATGTTTCTCTCCCTCTCTTTCTACCTCCCTTTCCCTCTCTAGAAATAAATGAGATCTTAAAAAAAAAAAGACAACAAAAATTGACAAGACTACTATTGAGAATGATACCAAGTAATTAGAATTCTAAATTTCTTCTAGGAACATAAAATAATGAAATTATTTTGGAAGACTCTGACAGTGTCATAAACTTAAACATTTACATACCCTTAAACCAAAACCTGTCATTACTGGTATTTACCTAAGATAAATATAACTGTATGTCTTTTTTTTTTTATTTTACTTTTGTTCAATTACAGTTATTTGCATCCTCTCTCCTCCCCTCCTCCTTTCCCCTCCAGCCCCCCTCCCCCCCAACCTCCCTCCTCCCCCCCAGTTCCGTCCATTTGTCCTTTACAGTGGTTCACATTTGTAAAACTGCTAAAGAGGTACGGACTTTTAATTTATTTTTTTAAGATTTTTAAATTTATTTTTAGAGAGAGGGGAAGGGAGAGAGAAAGAGAGGGAGAGAAACAGCAAAGTATGGTTGCTCCTCACACGGCTCTCACTGGGGACCTGGCCTGCAACCCACGCATATGCCCTGACTGGGAATCGAACCGGGATGCTTTGGTTCCCAGCCCGCACTCAATCCACTGAGCTACATCAGCCAGGGCAAGAGGTACAGACTTTTAGATATAAAATAAATAAGTCACTGGGATGTAATGTACAGCATGGGCAATATAATCAGTAATATGGCAGTAACTTTGTATGGTGACAGATGGTTACTCTCATCGCGGTGCTCACAGCGTAAGGTATACCAAATTTGAAATACTATGCTGTACACCTGAAACTAATATGATATTATATGTCAACTGTACTTTAATGAAAAAGTGGAAACAACACAACTGGTAAAACATATATATTGAGGTAGAAAAAGTAGTTATGGAGGGAGGAAATAAACTGTTTTATACGTTATTTGGTATGGTGTTACATGAGAGTTTACAATAATCAAATTTCATGAAGTTCAATAGTTAATATATACACATTTTATTGTAGGTAAATTATACCTAAAATATGAAATGTCAATTAATTAAGTACTCTAAGAATGCAATTTGTAGACAGATAGATAGAAGATGCTACTTTATTTACTGTATTTTGTATAATGAAGTAGGTAAGTATGAATATTCATGTTAGTTTACATTTAATTAAAAAACACTGAAAAGATATAAAGAACCCCCCAAAAAGTGATCACCTCTTAAGTTATCCCTTAGGGGGGACAGGTAATGAGGTAGAAAATAAAGTAGATTAAGCAAAACTACTAATAGTAGATTAATGTTTACATATTTACTGTACAAATTTTCTGTTGTCATGCTTTTGGTGGTGTTTGAATGTATTAACCAGAAAAAAATAAGGAGGGTAATCAAGTGGTGAATATCATTTCTTGAGATACTCTTTAACAATAACAATTTATTATTATTATTATTATTATTATTATTATTATTTTATAGATTGATGATTTCATCAGTTTGATGTTGTTCTAGAAAATATCTTTAGTAGAAGAAGATATGATCAGAAAAATCACAGTGCACACTTAAGGTAATGAAAATCTTTATCTGTCTTACATGAGATTTGTTGTAGAAAAGGTCAAGATTTAGTTAAGTATTAAGATTATAAAATATGGGTAAAATTAATAAAATGCAATCATTTTTAGCATTTGTTTTTCTTGATAATTATTTTAATCAACAGATACTTAACTATGAATTCATTTAAGCATTCTAGTTAGAATTCTCTTGAATGCTGTAAGAAAAATACTAAATGTTATTACTGTAGGAACTGATTTGTACTGATTACAGCTGCATGAAGACCTCACAGAAGAAAAATACATTTTAAAAAACATTTGAAATCACTCCTACTCTTCTCTCGCCATCATTGAGCAGTAAAGTGCACACAATGGGGAAACTGACAAGTCTACTTTGGTGTCAACAATTCAATTAAATTATGACTATTTGTCACTCCAAATGTAACATTTATTTTCCACTACTCTTTTTTTTTAAAGATTTTATTTACTTATTTATTTTTAGAGAGAGGAGAAGGGAGGGAGACAGAGAGGGAGAGAAACAGCAATGTATGGTTGCCTCTCACATGGCCCTCACGGGGACCTGACCTGCAACCCAGGCATGTGCCCTGACTGGGAATCGAACTGGGACCGTCTGGTTCCCAGCCTGCGCTCAATCCACTGAGCTACACCAGCCAGGGCTATTTTCCACTACTCTTACATATATCTCTGTTTATGCTATATTTTTTATTAAATAGTCTTAATATTTAATCAATATTATATATTTTTTAAAAATATTAACTGGATTAAATTAAAATTCCTTTACAGTTTGTACTTAGAATATATTGTAAATCATATCCTTTCAATGTATAGTTGCACAAGAAGATTAACACATATTGTTTAATATCTTTTTTAAGTTTTTTAAAAGATTTTATTTATTTATTTTTAGGCAGAGGGGAAGGGAGGGAGAAGGAGAAGGAGAGAAACATCAATGTGTGGTTGTCTCCTACGTGGCCTCCACTGGGGACCTGGCCCGCAATCCAGGCATGTGCCCCGACTGGGAATCGAACTGGTGACTCGCAGCCCATGTTCAATTCACTGAGCCACGCCAGGACAATATCTTATATTAAATAGTTTGTCCCTCAGATACTCACAGTGGCCAAATAATTCAGTATATATATATATATTTTTTTTTTAAATAAGTTCATTCTACTTCATGTAGTACAAGTTTTGCCCCAGATGAGGAGGGAATTCTTTTTTTAGTCAATAATTGCATCACCTAGCACACTAACTATATCATTCTTTAGTCCAGGTGAATTGATGTAAGTTTGAAAAAATTTATGTTTTTCATTCCTATCATGTTTTGCATTCACATATGATTATAATATTCATTCACCCAAAAATTCTTACCTTCCTAAATATTTGCCAATTTTAATGATTTTAAGCCATTTGATCTTAATAGGCAGTATATTTCTCATTTTAATCTTCTCATTCTCAGTTTTTTTCATTCTCTCAGCTTTTAGTTTTTTCAAAACTGCTTTCTGCATGATCCCATATTTGTTTAATCTCATCAGATTTCATAGGCACATAGTGTTAAATTAAATTTTCTGAAGCCCAAATTTAGAGAGGTCTATTATTAAAGAGTGAGCATGTCTAGTTTAGATATCTCTCTTCCAACACAATCTTTGCTAGTACTGGTTATATTTTTAATGCAAAATATAACTATATTAAATTTTTCTTTTCCCTTCATTACTCATAATGATCTTGATTTTTGTTTAGGAAAACATGTTTTTCTCATTATCAATACATTTTTCCTAGTGTGTTTGCTTTACTTATCTAGCTCCTCCTTATCTTCTCCGTAATAAGAGACTGCCCCAACAGGACAAAGAATGAGGATTTGCCTGAGATGTGCTTTTAACTCCTGGGCAGAACTAAGTCCTTCTGTTGTTTCTTTGATAATATAAGCCCAGCGCTACTAGGTGTTCCTGACACAGACAATGACTACGTAAGAATAAAATTAGGATATTCCGTCTATTCTTACACAAAAGAAAAATCCAGCTTTTTTTTTAACTCAAGATTTAATAAAGGAGAGTGTACACTGAGTCGTGATGTTGTTCTCTACTTTCTCCTTGGAAAAGAACCTGTGGAAATGTTCATCAGTGCAGTGACAGGGTCATTTTTGCATTGATCTTGACTTCTATTTCTTTAGTGAATTGTTGTTCAAATTTTACCTGATATTGTGAGAATTATGAATTTTGGCATATCCATCCAGTGATTGTTTTAGTTGTGATTATTGATTTATTTTTTTGCTTGTGCACTTGTTTAGATGACTATTTTGGGTAAGGGTACTTGTTAGCTCTTACAATGGTTGTGTAAATTTGCTGCAGCATTTTTATAAACTAAGTTCATTTAGATGTGTCCTCACATTTGGAGTTCAAGCTTTTCTGATTTGACTCCTGAATTATTTGTAAGTTCCTGTATTGTCTAACAAAGCTGAGAGATGAGGGGGATATTAAAGCCCTCTGTTATAGAAGTAAGTCCCTTTCTCCTCAGAGTAACACCCCTTTGTCTCCCCCTCCCTATTAGGGTAGTACTGGGAAAATTTCTGAATACTATAGATTTGCTTTGGGCCAAATCTGCAAATATGTTTCTGCCAAACACCACATGTGTCACATGTCATTATGTAGGACATCGATTGATCTAGTTTAGTTGAATTACTCTCACCATGGATCCTTCAATTCACTAGCTTTGACAAAATCTCATTTAGTCCATGTGTGAAGATATAATTATTTATCGAAGAAGGAGTCACACCCTACTGCATATTGATTTACTAAATGTGCTTGATGGGAATAACAGCTCCTTATTTAATTTGACTCAGGTTGGCATTTTTAAAGCGGCAGCAAATTTGAGAAAGAGATGAGAGCAATGTTCAAGATTCTCCAGAATCAGCAAGAAGTTGGAGTAGTTCCAAAACATTCACTTCTAGGGTTCATCAGATAAAGTTGAAACATCAAGTTGGAGGACAGCATACTATTTTATAATGGTCAATATAGAAATAAAATAAAAATCAATCTGAAAAAAGACACAGTCATGAAAGTATATGTAATGGATAGCGATGTTGCTGAGAGAAGATGGTGAGATATTTTCAGAAGAGTTTGGTAGGTCAAGACTTTAAATCAATGTATTGTGTAAAATCTGTCCTTAGTAAGGTCAGAGCTACCCAAGCTTCTTCTGCTAGGTATCTACTTTATTATTTCAGAAATGATATGGACTATTACTGCAGGATGGTAAGCCTCTCTCTGATACACTCTAGAACTGATTTATCCAAATATACTGCTTATATATATGCTGCTTTTCTTCTCTATTCATTAATGTTAATTTTAAGAAACCTTTGCAGTATGTCTCTATTTCATTCTTCTTTCAAACTCGTTTCTACAGTATTAAATATATTCCATTCAAATTAGATATATTCCGTTCAAATATGCTAGAACACATATTTCATTACATCACAAAAGCAAAGTATTGGAACTGGAAGAGACCTTAATTATGTCATTACCTATTTTTTTTTCATTTTTTTATTGAGATACAAAGCACATACCATAAAATCCACATTTTTAAAGTGTGCAGTTCAGTAATATTCAGTGTATTCACAAGATGTATAAATACTGCTGCAAATGTAATTCCAGAACATTTTCCTAGTCACAAAAATAAACCCTAGAACTATTACCACAACATTGGTTTTGATTTCAGGGAAATACTGACTTCATAGAATGAGTTAAGAAGGGGTTGCCGATTGTTCAAAATATTTCTTTTATTTTTTTATTTTTTGAAAGAGTTTGTAGAGGAGTGTTGTTAATTCTTACTTAACAGTTTGGCAGAATAACAGTGAAACCCGTTTACACTGAGCTTTTCTTGAGGAGAAATTTTTGATTACCATCTCAATCACTTTACATGTTATAGGTCTATTTAGCTTTTTCATTTTTTTAAGATTTTATTTTTATTTATTTTTAGAGAAGGGAGGGAGAGAAACAGCAATGTAGGGTTGCCTCTCACATGGCCTTCATGGGGACCTGGCCTGCAACCTAGGCATGTGCCCTGGCTGGGAATCGAACCAGGACCCTTTGGTTCCCAGCCTGCGCTCAATCCACTGAGCTACACCAGCCAGGGCTGTTATAGGTCTATTTAAAGTTTCTAATTATTAAGACAATTTGGTAATGTCTGTCTTTCTCAGAATGTATCCACCTCACCTAAGTTATCTCATTTATTGGCATTCTATTACCATATAATCCATTTTATTTTTGTAATATCAATGGTAATATCCCCACTTTCACTCCTGAGTTCAGTAATTTGAATCTTCTCTTTTCTATTGGTAATTCTAACTAAAGGTTTACAATTGTATTAATCTTTTCAAAGAAACAATTTAGTAATGATGATTGTTCAATATTATCTTTGTATTCTGAAGTTCATTAGTTCTCCCTGTAATTTTTATTAGCTGTTTCCTTGTGTTTATGTGAGGTTTAGTTTACTTTTCTTTTTCCACTATCTTAAGGTGAACACTTAGGTTATTGGTTTACATTCTTACTTTTAAAAATAAAAGTATTGTAATTTTTATTTGCATAGTGACTTTCTATCTAATGCTGTAAATCTGTATCTTTACCATTTGTGGCCGCTGAGTCTGTACTTGTTTAGTTTAGAGTGTATTTAATGATTGGACAGAAATTTCCTTGCATTAGAAGCACAGGTCTCCTTGTTTGGGTGGGAGATCCTGTAACTGAGCGTGCCTTCAACAAAAACAGTTTATAATTCTGCTTTGATATGCTTCTTGCTTTCTTAAAACTCCACATGCAGTCACAGTTGAGAGGTTTGTATATGAGGTCTCTAAATTCCAGAAATATGTCAAATTTTTCAAAGCTCTTATAGCTCTCTTTTTCTTCAGCTTATTTTCTCAGCTATCCCTTCATCTATGATGTTAACATATTTGACAAATGTATTGCAACCCTCCCCCTTTGGTAATTTTTATTGCTTAGTCAAATAAAGACTGGCCTTTAGATTGGGATCTTCAGGGAACCACAGGGAAGTCAGTGTTGAATTTTCTTTCAGAATGAAGCTTTGAAAGGACGTCTGCCCCATGTTGCTCCCTCACATACCAGGAATGCAGGCTGTTATTTTTTAAGATTTGCTGTACTTACTGAGATTTAATCACTTTTCTTGCCAAAATTCACCTTGGTTGCTAAAGCCTTTAGTTAATTTCCAGAATCTAAATACTTTGATTCTGATCATTTTTGCCCACCCTCTCTTTTTTGATGATTTTATGGCAGGGTGAATTGTCCAGGGTCCTCCCTCTGCCATTTTCACTAAAATTACCCAATTACATTCAGTTTTGAATTGAGACCTCAGGGCAGGGGACTTAAATATCTTGTTCAAAAAGTAGGTAAGACCCATCCACAAAATGTGTATAAAACATATAATTCTAAAATTATATCTAACTATTGCCCTTCTGGACCAATTGTCCATGATTATTAAGAAGACTCCTACACATATCAACATATTATGCATCAGATGCAAATTTTATAGCTTTGATATAACATGGAATAAAAGCTGTGCTTTTAAACCATATCAAGTTGGTTTTAGTTTTTCAGAAAGTCAGTAAGTTTGATAAATTGTGGCTCTATGAGTTTGAATAGCAGGTGCGTGTTCTGCATTCATTTGAGAAGAACTATTCTTATGAAGAATACAATATTTCTTTTAGTTTTCTTACTTCCCTCAAGTGATATATAGACTCTTTTCTGAATTGTTACGCCTTTCTATTAAGTTGATAGCTCACAAAGGTGCCTGGTTTCCATTTACTGAAAGAGGGAGTTGGAGTATGAATAGATGCTGACCTAATTTCACTCCTCTTTGATCATACTGAAGTGGCAAGCATTCTTTATTGCACAATAGGAAGAACATATGTGATGATTGAGATTGGACTGACAAGGGAGGAAAAATTCAACTTGTGGTTTCTCTATGAAGCAAAGATCTTTTCAAAGCGGGGAAAGATTAATAGAAAGTAATACTAGTTTTCTGTTTTTCAAGTCTTTAAACAATTCTGGATGGATACACACTTTTATTTTATTTCTTAATATGAAAAATAAAGCCCATGAAATGTTCCTATCCTTGATAGTCAATCTATCAGTAGAGGCAAGTGTTGCCTAGTTAACATACGTAAAAAGTAAAATAATAAGAAAATACATTTTTATCATCAAAACATTTTGCTGAGTATAAAATATTTTCCTACATTCACTTAGCAATCAGAATTTGCATGTTTATATACATACATCTAATGCTGTGCAAACTTTCAAGTCACACAATCTCTGTCTTTCCTTTTAAACTTTTGATACATTTTTAAATCTCTTCAGTTGCTCCAGATACTGTGTATAAAAGATGAATAAGCTATGCACTTTAGATTCATGGAGATTATACTGCAGCATGGTAGCTATTAATAATAAAATTATTAATTTTGAACCTTCCCATTATCTTTCAGGCTTCTTTTCTCAGACTACCTTACTGATAATTATTTCATAACTATTAAATACCACAAGTACCTCATTAAGTAACCTCCCCATTCCAGAGTCCTTTTTAAAAGTTAGTTTGTTTTAAATATTTACTGAATTCTTATGAAAGCCACACATTGAGCTAAGGCATTTCAATATCTCATTTTATTTAATCTTCAGAAACCCCTAGGAAGCTTCATGTATTATACCTTGGTGAAACAGTTGAGGCTTAAAGAATTTAAGTAATGAAGAAGTTAGGAAACTTTTAGCTTTAAACAACAGAAAACCTATATGACATAGATTGAGATGTGTTTTTTTTTTTTTAATAAAAACTTGTCTGGAAAGTAGACTGTTGCTGGAATTGTTTTAGCTGAAATTCATGTTAGAGTTAGAATCTTTGCAATGATCGTGTCTCTTTCCTTGGTTTCAGTATAGCTGCCTCAGCTCGATTTACCAACTTCCATTCAGGCTGAAGGGCAAGAGGTTAAAATAACAAAGGCAACAGCTGTTGTTACTCCCAGCTTTTGTTATTCCCAGAAGTGACATCTCTGAATCAAAAGGGAATTCAATTTCTTCTAAGTTTTTTAGGAAATTCCATAGTGTTTTCCACAATGGCTGTACCAGACTGTGTTCCCGCCAACAGGGCACACAGTTGCCTTTTCTCCAAGTCCTCTCCAGCACTTGTTTATTGATTTACTCAGGACAGCTATTCTGACAGCGGTGAGGTGATATCTCTTTGTGATTTTAATTTGCATCTCTCTGATGATTAGTGATGTTGAGCATTTTTTTAATGCATCTATCTATGCACAATCAGTATGTGCTCTTTGGAAAAGTGTCTGCTCAGGTCCTTTGCCCATTTTTAATTGGATTGTTTGTCTTCCCGGACTTGAGTTGAATTAGCTCTTTCTGTATTTTGGAGAGTAAACCTTTATCATATGCATCATTAGAAAAAATATTATCCCATACAGTGGGTTTCCTTTTCATCTTGCTGATGGTTTCTTTAGCTGTGCAGAAGATTTTTAATTTGATGTAGTCTCATTTGTTTATTTTCTACATACTTAGGTGTAATCATAATCTTAGCATGGGGTTTATTATTGTCAGGATATTTAAAAACCTTTGTAACAAAAGAAATTGCCCTCTAATAACAATAATATTTGTAATGTTCTTAACTTTCATAACACAACATTGCGCCATAGGTAATCTTCTGTAACTTGCTTTTGTTTTTCCTTAATATATTTTTATGAATGTTTTCCATAAGGATACCTGCAATGTTAATTTATTTGATTTTATAGCTAAATGGTATTCTATTGTGTACATATAGACAAATGTATCAGGATGATCCATACTTATTGCTCTTTTTGTACATCAAAAGTATTCCATATCAGCCCTGGCTGGTGTAGCTCAGTGGATTGAGCGCGGGCTGGGAACCAAGCAGTCCCGGTTCGATTCCTAGTCAGGGCACATGCCTGGGTTGCGGGCCAGGTCCCCGTGAGGGCCATGTGAGAGGCAATCACACATTGCTGTTTCTCTCCCTCTCTGTCTCCCTCCCTTCCCCTCTCTCTAAAAATAAAATAAAAATAAAATCTTTAAAAAAAAAATTTTTCAAAAAAAAAAAAAAAAAGTATTCCATATCACCAATTTCAAATGACTTAATATGATAAAAATCCATTTTCCTTTTGAAGGACATTTAGATTTTTTCCAATCAGGTTAGTTATGAAAATAATTGAATAGGTTTTCTTACCAAAAAAAAGTAAGTTTAACTTTGGGCAATACTTCTGAAAGACTTTTTCCTGTCATCGTGAACACAGAAAATGATATTATTTTGCATTGCACAGCGGTAAACAGAGAGACTGATGACAGCTGCCGGTGACTGGCCCAGGAGCTACAGCCAGCAAAGCAAAGTCCCGCCTCTTCTCTCATCTGCCAGCCTCATATCTGCGGCTCACTTCTTGAAAAGGTACGCCCCAGAGAGTAGATTGAACATCTATTACATTATGATTTTGCTATGTATCTTTTAGTCTTTTAACAAAACTGAATTTAGCATTTTAAATTTCATTTCTGCTCTAATGATAATAATAATAATAAATTTTATTTATTGTTGATTATGAACTTGGCACTTGCTAAGCACTTTACCCTAGTTCACTTACCTAGCAGAGCATGAAGCTGTAATTTGAATCCAGGCAATCTGCCTTCCCACTCTCAGTTCTTAAACATGAAGCATTTCAACCCTTTCTTTTCTTCCTTCTACTCTGCTTGTGTATTAAGTCATGTAACATATCCATTTTATATCTTAGAGAGATGCAGCACTTTCATTTTAATTGTACAAGGTAGATATGTTACCCATTGATTTCAGCCTTTTTTCCCCTTCTTGTATATGGTATTTAAAAAGAAAAAAATAATCCTCTGAGGGCTGAAAAATGGCTTGATACTCAAGTTAGACCATGATGATTTCCTGGTAAACATGAGCAATTTCACAAAACACCGCCAGACAAGGCCACTCTCTAAACTCAAGGATTCAGGACATAACAAAATTATTTTGTAAACACGTCTGAACACAGTCAAAACAGCAACGTTGACCAAACCACAAAATTAAAAAAAAAAATTAAACCAACCTACCAACAAAACAAAAAGCATCTCCCTCTCCTTGCTAATGGAGTGACTTGCTTCTTTAACAATCACAGTTTTAGTCTCCCTTCATTCCTCCTGTCTTCTAGATGAAATAACTAACATACCTGTTTAGAGAACTGTTTCTGAGAACATTCAACCTGTAGCTATGTTGCATCCTTGAAATCTTCCCAAAGGTATCTAGCACAAGCCCAAATCATAATGATTCAGGATTTTCATGTTCTGTAGTTTATTTTTTGAGTGTTGTCAAAATTCCCAATGTTGTTATTTTTTTGTATTTTTAAAAATGTTCCATTCAATTTTCATGTTCATATATTTAGTAGATTTTACATGTATTTATTTAGGCAAGTTTTATGTTCACTGTAAGGTTGAGAGAAATGTATAGAGATGTCTCATTAATCCCTTCCCCTAAACATATGTAACTTCTCTCATTATTAATATCTCCCACCAGAGCACCATGGTGGCACATTTGTTAAAATTGATGAACCTGTTTTAACGTATCATTTTTATTTTATTTATTTATTTTTTCTACAGTTGTCTCCATTTTCCCGCCACAAATTTCCCTTCCCAACCTGTTCCTATCTCCCACCCTCACTCCTTCCACACTTTGGCTATGCCCATGGGTCTTTTCTCTTTTTATAAATATTTAATTTATTTATTTTTAGACAGAGAGGGAGGGAGGGAAAAAGAGAGAGAGAGAGAAACATCAATGTGTGATTTCCTCTCATTTGCCCCCTGTTGGGCCCCCAACCCAGGCACGTGCCCTGACTGGGAATTGAATCAGCCACCCTTTGATTTGTAGGTGAGCATGCAATCCACTGAGCCGCACTGGCCAGGACCCATCGGCGCTTAATACATGTTCCTTAATGACCTTTCCTCTTCATTTTTAAACCATGTAAACTATGTAACTCCCAAAGTCCATAGTTTACATTAGGATTCATTCTTAGTGTACATTTTAGGAGTTTGAACAAATGTATAGAGGCAAGTATGTACCATTATAATATCATACATGCTATTTTCACTGCCCTTAAGTTGGTTTCACTTATTCAACACTCTACCATAACCACTGCCTGTATACTCTTTCCATAGTTGTTTCTCTTCCAGAATGTTACTTAGTTTTAATCATACAGTATAGATTTTCCAGATGGACTTCTTTCACTTAGTAATATGGATTTTAAGTTTTCTCCATGTATATTCATGGCTTGATATCTCATTTCCTTGTAATTCTGAATAATATTCTGTTGTTAGATATAACAGTTACTTATCAATTCTCCTACTAGAAGACAACTTATCAGAAAATTCCCATGTAATCAATTGCGATTCCACTGCCAATCCAGAAAATCAATACTATATACATATGGTGCATGTGTGTGTATATACATGGGCGCATATATGCATGCATGTATGTATATGTGTTATGCAATATATTATAAAATTCTAGAATGGGCAAAATTAATCTGTAATGACAGAATGATATATAAATGAATAATTATATATACATATTTTTGTGTCATTGTAGATTACTTTCATCTGTTCTAGAGTTTTACGTAAGTTAAATAATATGCATATTTTATAATATTTTGGTGTTAAAAATATATACAATATGTAAACATAAGTCAAACAACATGAGTGTGGTTTGTGTCAGAACTGAAGTTAAAATGTACATTGGTGAACCAAGCACATGCAAAACATTAGGAGAAAATATGTAAAGGCAAAAATTATAAAGTCAAAAATAAAAATTTAATTTTCATTTCTCTGATGGCTATTGATGGTCATGGATGAGTGTCACACAGCCTGGATGAATGTCACACAGCCCAAACAATGAGGAGAAATGTATTAGGATTTGAAATAATCTACAAAACTTAGGTAGGTTGGAAAAAACTAGCACTGTGTCTCAGCAACCAGGTAAAAATGAATAGGTCTTTAATTGATTTCAAAGTTTAAATGCCAATAATTTTTACAGATGCAAGTAAGAAAACACATAGAAACAACAGTATTTGAAAAATTCGGATCAATTGAATACACATAGTGAAACTGTGTTTTAAAAATAGTATCCTGTCAGAGCAATATGGGCGATCACACACTTGAGTTCTTAATATGGATTCAAATCAGGCAGTATTTCCTGAGTCTGAGTTCTTGACCCCTAAGTTATGCAGCCTCAGGTGTGGGACACGGTGGATTTTATGGTGCTGTGGGGAAAAACTGGAAATTGCAAGGTTAGTCAAGAACACAATTTCACAGTTCAGGGAGAAAAATTGATCTTTGAAGCAGGCTAGAGATCCAGGAATTCTAAAAGAAGAAATGTATCCAATGTGGAAACAGGAAGAACAGGACTAGGTCATAGTAAAAAATGTAAAGTGTGAGGAGTAAGAGTTTGTGCTGTTAATACAAAACGCTGCAGATAATTTTATAATGGTGAATAAGCCAATGAATTTGTGATAAAGTTGTCATTTGCTATTGTATTTTTCAGTAGGCAAAGTCAAAGCTAGATGCAAGACAATGAAATAGTAGCAACAAAGTGGCTATTTTTCATAGTACTGAGTAGTTTTGGAAAGAAAGATATAATAGTAATTTATAAGGCTAAACAATAAAAAATAATTTCAGGCAAAAAAGTTGTATCTGTGCGTGTATGCACGTGTGTGTGTGTAAGTTAGTGGTTACTGGATTTCACCCAACAGAACAGATGTATCCTTTGAAAAGAAGCTTTTCTCCATACTTAGGGTTAGTATTGAAAATTTATCACTAAGCAAGTGAGTCTTAATATTTTTAAAATATTTGGCATGCTGTCATTTATCTGCAAGAAATTGCTAACAATTTAAAACAACAAAAGTAAAATGTAAATGGTCATGTTTAACTGATACAGTTTAAGGACTTCACTTTTAATTGCCTACATACAGAATCATTTTTTAAGTAAAATGGTGTATAAAGCTTAAAGAATGAGATTAAAATGATAATAAATCAATACATTGTATAACTCAAACAAGTGTCTGATCTCCAAAATGTATAAAGAACTGACATGACTCCACACCAGGAAGACAAACGACCCAACTGAAAAGTGGACAAAGGACCTGAAGGAGGACATACAGAGGCCCAGAGACATATGAAAGGATGCTTGGCTTCACTAGCAGAGAGATGAAAAGTAAAACCACAATGAGATACCACTTCACACTGGTCAGAATGGCCATCAACAGTGCTGTCTAGGTTGTGGAGAAAAGGGAATCCTAGTGCACTGTTGGTGGAAATACAGACTGGTGCAGCCAATGGAACTAAAATGAAACTGCCTTTCTGATCCTGTGAATCCACTGCTGGGATTATACCTTAAGAATCCCGGATCAGCAATTCAAAAGAACCTATGCACCCCAATGTTCATAGCAGTGTTATTTACAATAGCCAAGTGCTGGAAACAATCTAAGTGCCCATCACTAAATGAGTGATTCAAAAACTGTGGTACATTTACATAATGTTATACTACATAGCAGAAAGAAGAAGGAAACCCTATCCTCAGGACAACATGGATAGAACTGGAGAGTATTATACTAAGTGAAGTAAGCCAGGAGGTAAAAGACAAATACCATACAATCTCACCTATAAGTGGAAACTAATAAACAATACAAACAAATGAACAAAATACAATCTAGACATGGAACCAAAAAATAAACTGAAAGTGACCAAAGGGGAGGGGGTAGGGGGAAAACAGGGGAAATGAGGGGAGGAGGCAAGCCAAAGAACATCACCATGAGAGGACTCATGGGCATGGACTCAGGGGAGGGGAGATTGTCTGTGGGAGGAGGGGGTATGGGGCAGGAAAGAAAAATGGGGGAAAGAGGTGGGGCAACTGTAATTGAACCATAATAAATAAAGAAAGAAAAAGTAAAATGTTAGATACGTTTAAAGGATGAGATTAAAATGATAATAAATAAATACATTGTAATTACCTGAAAATGCATAATGTCTCTTACGAGCCTGAACAGATATAAACACCATGGACTTGAAGAACAAATAGTGAAGTAAAAAACATGAAGATACTCGAGTGCTTATGGCAGGGTGGATCCAGGGGATGTCTGGAGTGGATGGATACAAACACGCAGACGAGAGACTTGAGTTCTGGAAAAAGTGGTGTTGAAATCTATTCACTTGGTACAGGAGAGAGGAAAGAGGAAAAACATCTGCTGGTGTTTGTGTTCTTCCTAACAACTAAATGACTGTTGCTATTATTAAGCC
This sequence comes from Micronycteris hirsuta, assembly GCA_004026765.1. Taxonomy (NCBI): domain Eukaryota; kingdom Metazoa; phylum Chordata; class Mammalia; order Chiroptera; family Phyllostomidae; genus Micronycteris; species Micronycteris hirsuta. Next base: position 35,160 of record PVJI01009705.1, on the reverse strand, counting down.
ATCTTCTTTCTTCCTTTCTTTCTTTTTTTTTTTTTTTTTTGGTCAATACTCTATACAAAAGCTGGTAACTATGCGTGGTGATGGACGTTAACTAAATCTATTGTGATGATTATTTTCCAATGTGTTCATATGAAATTATTATGTTTCACACCTTAAACTGTTATATTTCAATTATATTGCAACAATAAAAATCATAAGATATCAGTGTATACCTATTAGAAGAACTAAAATAAAATTTTAAATGGCAAAATGACAAATTTTAGTGAGGATATTAAGGAACTGGATCACCAATATATTGTTGATATGAGTGTAAAATGATACAGCCACCCTAGATAATTTTTCTCAAACAATAAATTAGCTCCCCATATGTATTAAGTTGGTGTTTTCCAGAGAATCGGAACCAATGAGATACATTGGCAGAAGTTGATATTGCAGTCTTGAGACAGAATTTCTCCACTTTGAAGCAAACCACTTTATTGAGGGTAATGTCTTATACTTAAAGTTAACTAAATGTAGATATTAGCCATATTTAGAAAATATCTTTCCCTGGCTGGTGTAGCTCAGTGGATTGAGCGTGGGGTATGAACCAAAGGGTTGCTGGTTCAATTCCCAGACAGGGCACATGCCTGGTTTGCAGGCCAGGTCCCCAGTGGGGGCCACGTGAGTGGCAACCACACACTGATGTTTCTCTCCCTCTATTTCTCCCTCCCTTCCCTTCTGTATAAAAATAAATAAATAAAATCTTAAAAAAAAAGAAAATATCTTCACAGTAACACCTAGATTAGTGTTTGATTAAATAATTGGGTACTGTAGCTCGCCAAATTTCCACATAAATCTAATCATCATACCATATGACTTAGCAATTACATTATTAAATGCATATACAGAGCAATAGAAATTTATTTTCACCCTGAAATTTCTACACTAATTTTAGAAATGCAAATGATTTCATAAGCAAAATCTAGAAACTACACAAATATCATTCAATGAATGTATGCTTAAATAAAAAACACCCATATAGGATGATATTCTTAAAAAAAAGAACTATTAATTCAAGCAATAACTTGGAAACACCTCAAAGTATTATGAGTGAAAAACATCGACCTCAGAAGGATACTCACCATATGATTCTATTCATACGAGACTCGTGAAATCATACAGAGATCGAGAACTGAGTAGCGGCGTCTAAGGGTCAAGAAGAGGGGACGATGGAAGTGACAATAGAAGGGGTAGCACCAGAGAGTTTATAGTAAAGTACAGTTACATACTTTGATACCTTGATTGTGGATTTTCTTACCTGAGGCTACATGTGATAAAACTGTGTAGCAATTTCACAAGAAATTTCAAAACTTCATGCATCTGGTGAAATCTGAATAAACCAGAGTGCCAGGTGCTGGTCTTTGATATATTATTATAGTTATACAAGATGCTTAACACTGGAGGAGGCTGGATGAAGGGTTCACAGGACCGCTCTGTGCATATTTTTGTGTCTTCTTGTGAATCTATAACTATTTCAAAATCATATTTTTTCTTTAAAGATGAAGACAGACAAATAAGTATGCAATTAATATGAACAATTGATCTATGACAATTTTTCATCAGGTTGCTTTATTAGTGTCATTCACTTACATAAGACAAAGGCTCTCATGCTCTTTTTGGTTAAATAAGAAATTTAGCACTGTGAGAAAACAGACCGGGGGGGCCCTAAGAATAGTGTATGACACATGGACAAGAACTAAAGAAGGAGAAAGTAGGAGGGGCAGTGTGCGGGGTGGAGGGGAATAAAGGGGGGGGGGTAATGGGACAACTGCAATAGCTTAATCAATAAAATATATTAAAAAAAGAAATTTAGCACTGCTACAGAAATGAAAATTCCCTGCTCATGTACTCTTTCAAGAAGAGACTTGATTCTTAGAAGTGGGGAGTGAGACTAGCAGACAGCCTCCAGCCATTAGTTTTCTCAGGGTGGGCAGAAACTCCAGACAATTGCTTTGCATCTGATGTCTCCCAAAACATCCCTTATCCACTGGCTGAGTGATGCAGGGAAATATAAAGGCCAGTAAGTTTGAAGACTCTTCTTCCCAGAGCTCCTTGCAAATTATATGGAGTTTGCTGGGCCTGAGTAAGTTCAATAACTCCCTCTGCTGGGTCCTGTTTCCTTCTCTTTCTTATCATGAGTCCAATCTCTAATAAACATCTTGCCCTCCCCAAAACCTCCTAGGTGTGAACATTGGAGTAATGGCTGCTTAAATCAGGACAAATGTACCTAATGAAATATTGTGCAGTTACCTAAAGTGATGTTTTTTGAAAGAAGTTTTTAATTACTTTTATTTTACAATGCTAAATAAATTCACTGTAGATACAATTTCTAAGATGATTGCACCATACGATGCATATACACCAAAAAGATAAATACACAAATATATAAATAGTACCTATTTCTAAGTAGGATTATAGCTTATTTGTATTCTAGTTGCTATGTTTTATAAAATTTTATTCATCTTCTGTGATAATCAAGGATTGTTCTTATAATAAGGGAAAAATTAAGTTGCTATCATACGATAGAAAATCGTGTAAGGATGTCAGACTAAGGGGAAATGTTAATTTTCACCCAAATTAAAGCTGAATTGTAATTCTACCTTCCTTTGTGAACTGAATTGATTTGATTTGATTTCTTTTCTTCCCTTTGCTTTCAAAATTTTAACTGAAAAGTTTTTCATAGACAAGTTTAAGTGTTACATGCAACAGTGCTGGGAACTAACAGGTAAAGATCACATCTAAACGTAGAGATTATCTCCATTTTAGGGCTTTAATTTGCCACACTTGAAATAGAAATATTTCATTTATAATTGTTATAAAGATGAAAAGATGTTCTAAGTATCAAAATTTAGGAAATTTTAGAAGGTAACTTTTGCGTCAACTATTCTAAATGGTGGAGTATCACCTATAATGATAGCATGAAAGGAAGTTCAATTGTAATTATAACACATGATTGCCTCATTTGGATTTTCTATGAAAGTTCTAAAATCAAAACTGATTATAACAATTCCTTTACTGTAATGGCTAGCTTTATACCCATTTATAATCCTTTCATTCAAGATTTTCCTAAATAACATGTAAAACAATAAAGCATCTATATATGCAATGTAAATATACTTAATGGTCATTTTCTATTTTTTATAAGCAAATGAGTTTCCTTCACAAAAAACTCGGCTCTGTCCTAAAATGGGAGTACTTAATATTTGGAAAATCATTTCTTACAGTTTAAAATTAAAATGATAAGTAAATAAATCCTTAGATTTAAGTATTAAATGTTTGTTCAAGTATGGAATTTTTTAAATAAAAATGGATCAGAAATTTTTCTAAAGCTCTTCCTCCTAGGTGAAGGTATTAAGAAGTACAAATTGATAGTTACATAAAAGTCTCAGAAATATAAAGTACAGCACAAGAAATATAGTCAATCACATTAAAAAAAATGTATGGTGCCAGGTGGGTACTGGAAATATCAGAGGAAATACTTTGTGAAATAAATGATTACCTAACCACTATGCTATATGTCTGAAACTAATATAAAATAATATTGAATGTAAATTGCAGTTGAAAAATAAAATCTAAAGTTCTTAAAAAATCTTCCTCCTATAAAAGCATATAATCCATACATATTTTCATTAATTTGTATAGCCTTTATAATGTCCAAACTATTTATACATGTACATTTTATTTTCACAGGTTACATAAACTATGGGGAAAACACACACACACACACGTTTACATGAAGTATTACAATGGTAAGAAACATTATTTTTTGTCTTTGAACCTCCATTGAATAGACTCTAGTCATCTTTCTTTCCAACAATGCATCTTTTCTCTCTTCCAATTATTCCTAGTGACTCTTTGTTTCTCTTTCTCCTGCCTCCTGGATATAAGAAACTTCAGTTACTGTTTCCTTGCTCTTAGCATTAAGAGAGCGTAACTTTATGTCAGGAAAAGGAAAAAGAACTTGATTTTAAAAGCTCTTTTTATCAGGTACATAAAGGATGGCTGTTTCAATCTTCTTTGAGTCCAAGTAGAGTATTTCCACTGGATTGGGTCAAAGAACAGTCTAGTTGGTAACACTTGGCTCTACATTTACCAGAATCTCACTCTGCTACTCATAGAACAGTTTCTGCGAATGTTTCTGTAGTTCATTGCTAACTCGGGGCTGTTTCTTCTTTTGCAGTGGTGGTCCAAATATTAGGAAAAGTTCCTCTTAGAGGAAAAGTTCTAAGACTGTAATACAATGTTCTAAGGACAATGATCAATGAAAGCTACTTTTTTTCTTTTTCGTGTTAAAAATTTTAGTTGTGTATTTTTAAATCACATATGTATGGTAAATATATTTTAGAAAAATAGTTGTAAAACAATATTGAGTACCTTTGACAAGTGAATGAATTTCAAGGAAATCTTTTGCTTTTATTTTTAAACGAGAACTTTTTTTACAACTGTATTTTTTAGGAAATAAATTGATGATACATAGATAGACAAATGGTAAACAAAAAAAGTGGTCAGTTAGAATAAATAAAGAATCAAATTCTACAGTATACAATCCAGTAAGATCTCACTATGTTATAAGCTTTTTAGATGCTTGTAATTGGTGGTCTTATGGCCTAATATCATAACTAAAGTTTCCTTTTCATATTTACTATTTATTTATTCTTTATTTGTAGAAATTTTAAGTTTTGTTTTTTTTTTACTTTTTTATTGTTGACACTATTACTGATGTTCCCATTTGCCCCTTCTTCACCCACCCTTACCCAGTTCCCACCCCCCACATTTCCATCTGGCCATGCCCACACTGTTGCCTGTGGCTGCGGGTTATGCATATATGTTTTTCACTAATCTTTTATCTTCTTTCATGCAGTTTCCCTACCCGCTCCTATAGCTATCAGGAGCTGTCCTTGTATCGTATGTCTGTTTCAATTTTGTTCAACAGTTGATTTTGTTCATTAGATTAAAAACTACTTTCAGTATTTCTCATACCAGGCTTCTGATTGTATGACATGTTGAACAAATATTCTAAGGAGATTTAGAAACACAGATTATTTCTCAGGACTCAAGTGGGCACATATTGATCTAACCAAAATATAGTAATATAGGAAAGAAAGATATTGATAATTTTATTATACAGGAATGAAAACTAACCACCAAATGTGAAATATTGCAAACTTAATCTCATTTAAGTCTGCAAAGAGTCCTGTGAATTTATTACTATTACCCATATTTTATACATAAGCATATTAAAATTTTGGACAATTCCCATTTTGACCCATAGCATAACTAAATGAGTAGTAGAATTAGATGTTTACCTTAGGTAAGTATTGGACTTTTTGTATCACAAACTAGTGGGAGTAATGATTTGAAATATTCTTAAATTCTACCCTTCAATTATTATAATTAGGCACTCTGAAGACAGAAATTCAGGTATCTGCATTTCTAACACATTAATGAGGTGATTCTGAGGGATATAAAATTTTATGAAATTTTTTTCTAGGTCTTTTGCCTCCTACTCTTTTAAAAATGCATATAATAATTAAAATTGAATATATAATCTAAAATATTAAAACATACAACTTCTGTTCTAATACATACATTTTTAAAGGTACTATTACACGACTCATTCAACTTTTAACGAATGAATGAGTGACATTGCTTAGTACAGAGTTGTCAAATTGTAGCCAGATTTGGCAGATTAGCAATACCTGCTTGAAGTATTAAATTGAGAAAAAAATTATAATTATCCTTTAAGTATCCTGATGAAGGAAAAAGTACTATAATCAGTTAACTAGACTTCTACAGGCAAAGAATAGATAAATGGCACTTTTTGCCAAGTGGCTAGCCTTGAAACAGCCTGTTATTATGAGACCTACCTTGAGAATTAACCTGCCTATGGCACTAACTTTTTAAACAGTATTACTAGTAGCAAACATTTAAAATTCCTACCAATAAACTTAGATTGACTTTTAGGGCTAATATATTCAGCATGAAAATTGAAAATAGCATTTCTAAGCCTCAACTTTTTGAAGTTAGGTAAATATAAATTCAGCTACATAAATAATATATAAATATATCTTTAATAGATTTTAATTTTTATAAAGAATACATAAAAATATGCAAGCTTATTTGCATAATGGCTGCATTAGGAGTTTTGTAAACCCTGTCCCAAAGCCCTCAATTCAGCATGATGGCAGACCCATTCTGGACAGGCATGGCCATAAAGACAGGGCTCCATCTCCCTTTAACTCACTCAAGTGCCAGAGTATCTAACTGGGAAGGACAGGCAGCCAGCATTCCTTTTCATCCCCTCCACAGCAGTGGCTCAGAAATTTTCTCCAGGAGAAGAAGGTCACACAGAGAACTCTGAAGCCCTCCCCAAGGGAACTGGCATGTTTTGTAACAGAGTATGGGTGTTTCAAGTGTAAGGCATTCTCAAAAACACAGGAGATTTGAATGATAAGCAATTAAGAGCAGGCCAGTAGTACCATGACAGCACCAGTTAATATGCGGGAAACGTATTTATACATTTTACGTTGACTGGTAGTAGAGCGTGGGACACGTATTAAAGGAAAATAATTCAGTATACATTTTATAGTAAATCACAAAAAAGTTTCATTGTGTAAAACTAAAGTTATCGTAATTTTACTGAACGTTGCCATTTGCGCAAAAAAAATAGCAAAAATGGCCTGCGCCACCTGTGAGCGCAATAAATTACCCACATTCAATTTAAATGATAGGTCAGCTATTTACCTGAAAGACCCAAAAGGACACTAAGAAAACCCTTTATGTGGTCAGAAGAAAACCTAAAAACCTTTCCTCAAAACTATGCTGCCAAAGGGCCCACATTTAACTGTCTGACTTTAGAGTAATTCTTGATATGTCTAATAGATTCCTCATTTTTTTCTGGGCTGATGATATCACCGGGTTTCTGAAGATCTTCGTTGAGCAATAAATTCAAAATGTGGAACCCATTCTCATTTTTATCAATGATTTTGTATTATCCTCTTGTTTATTGACTTTATAATACACTAAGTTAAATCAATGTCAATCAAAACAAAATCTTTTTGTGTGCCAGTCTTTGGGTCTTGTCCAGTTTATCCCATTGTGCCAGTTGAGTTGACGGGAGACAATAATAAAGGACTGAGGAAGAACTGGATAATAATCAGACTCACCGTTTATAGGACATATATGGTTCATTCAAATCACTAAAATAATTGGTAGACATTTCAGTGTGTGTCTTGAAAGAAAGAGAACACTTTTTTACGTGTTTTAGGAAATCCAGAGAGTGAGAACTGTAGATGCAGCCATCGTCATTGGACCTTTGTGTCTGAGAGGCATCTGCTGGTGTTGGGAGAGGAAAAATAAATAAATTTTGCAGCCAAACACAAAATGGAGTCCTGGAAATAGGCCAAAAAGTAGATGGATGCTGCTATTGCAAACAATTTAATTAACAAATAATTGGGGGATCAATATGGAATTGATAATGAAGGAGACTTGATCCTTTCTCTGATGAAGGAAATAAAGAATGTCTTAATAACTAAGGAAAAGGTACCAGTCCAATCCTGCACCAGCCCTTAATTGAGTGCATTGTATTTTAATGTAATTCTAAAGCCAGAAACAGAATTAATCTCCTGCACCTGACTGTAGGCAGCCAGCAGTGACTCCTCCCAAGTGCAGAGGGAAAAAACAGTCTGTCTCAGTCAACCACCCAAATCGCTATATTTAGAAATGCCAGTGAACTGGAGGGAGTATTACTTGGGAGGCAGTGAATATCCTCAGAACATGATGCTTTCATGGTCTCATTGGTAATTGTTCAGTAATATTATCTGAAATTATTATGGGAATAAACAACAAGGAATCAGTAAATGGTACTAGTTTATTGCTTCAACTTAGAACCTCATAGAAATACACTGTGTTTCCTAATTTTGGATAATGTAAAAGCATATGAATTTATACAAAGAATGATTGCATCTTGTTGGGAGAAAGCACGGAGTTGGTTTGTTCTTGTGTATAAATTCACATACAAGCTATGTGGGGTGTACGGATGCTTAATATCAAAAGGATGGATAGATTATGTCAATTGCTAAAGTATTTTCTCTTAGCTCCAGACCAGCCCCTTACACTCTGTTCTGTAATGCTGAGCAGAAATTATGCAAACTCCATTTCTGCTTTGGCAACTGGTTCCCTACTGGGATTTGACAAGAAAGGATGACACCATGTTTGGAGGAAAAAGAAAGGGACCACTATCACTTCAGTTCTTTCCTATTTCCTTTTTGCTTCCTGTTCCAGTTAACCTCACCACAGCAGCATTTCCTCCCCTAAGTACCTACAGCTTTGTCCAGAAATGACAGATTAATCCATTATGCAGTTTTTCTCTAATAATTCCAGAACCAGCCTTCCCTATGAGACATTACCTATCTGGTTTGTACACGCCCCTACAGATGTCTGGCCTTCCACACCTACAGATTTCTTATTCTGATTGTATTATTACACCAGTGTCAATACCTGTGAGAGAACTAAAGTCCCTCCTAATCTGCAAGCTAATAAATTAGCCTGCAATGGTCTCATGGATGCTGGAAGAAGTCATGAGACACCTGGTTCAGAAACTAAAGACACTTTATTACCCACAGTATTGGCAATAGGATAACAGAATTTGCCCTGCTTCTCTGAGCTCCAGTTCCTACAGGGAAGAAAAAATAAGGTTCTGGGTTAAAGGAGAGAAACCCTAAGCTTTGAGAACCTGAAAATTTTATAATGAGCTCCAAGAAAACATCCCTGACCACATATTCTCTTTATTATACTTGACGGTAACAAACTTGTCCTCTGGCCCAGAGGGAGATACTGGCTCTTGCTTGTACGCTGTGCAGAAATGCATAAGACCTTGGATGAGTCTCTCCCAACAATATCCACCCCTCATTGTCACAGAACTTCAGCTTCTTGTTAAATTTTCCCAGTAACATACCAGTCCCTGGGTCACTCTGAGTAATCTGATGGAAACAATTAATCATTTTGTCTCATACAGTATTTACCTAAGGCTCTAAGCACAGGAGTCTTAAAAGCATAATGAGGTTCACCTGTGCCTACTTACTTCAAGCATGCTCTGTTTTCCAGACCCAATCAGGTAAGCAAATTTCATAAACCCACAGGGTCTAGCTTAGAAAGCTGAATGTCTTTCTTCAACTTTCTATACTCATGGTTCCACCGGCCTTAGCATTAAGCCAGCTAAAGCAGAAAAATCGCCAGTTGCAGCAAGGAGAAAAATCTAGGGAAAATCTATCACACAAAACAACCATGGCCAATGAGGTAGTTTGACTTAAGTGTCTCTAGGGCTGACATTCGATTATTAGTCAGTTCAGCTAAAGGCAGGGACAACTTTCTCATGACAATTTCTAATTAGGTAATCTCATTGTAAGGAGAACTGTCCACAGAGTGTGCCTAAATAGTGAGCCTCTTTGGTTAGCTCTCCTGAGTAATCAAGGATAGATCTTCTGGGAGATCTTATCAGAAGACTACATAATTTACTGGTGTATGTATTTCCTTAGTTATTTGAATGTTTCTTATGACTAGCATTAAATAATAAATCATGATATATTTAAGAGGAAGCCAAATTAATGACTGGCTGCCAGTATAAGACACACAGACCAGAGAAATGCATGGTATCCTAGAAAGTGTACACAATTGTCAAAGACCACACACACACAAAAGCCCTACCTCACTTATGGCACAGGCGGACAATGCTTCTGAAAGGCTTCCTATAAATCTGGTGAAGCTTAACTCTCCCGGTTGAATAAAAATAATGTAGGCTAGTCCTCTTTTGTGAAGTTGTACCATATTTGCCCATATGAGCAAGTGGGGAGTTATTCCTATACCAGGAAATGATAAAGCAATCATTATGGCAATGTGAGTAGGAAAAGCATCCAGAAGTATTGATAGGTGTTATGACTTGGATGTGTATGAGCTGAAATCTGATAGACTTCTTGATAAGGTTAAAGAGAGTGGTAATCAAATCTTAATCAGAGCCATGTGAGAGGGAATGGAAAATCCAACGGTCAGTTAAAATGTAGCTATTTAAACAGTTTGTGAGAACAGCAACAGTGAATTTTTATTGGAAAGAAGGCTCTACAGATGGCTCTAAAAGATGGAGATTATTAATGTGTTCCCTGTCCTGTACTTTCCAGCATCTAAGCTTGCAGTGTTTTTGCCATCTTTACACTAGAAAAAAAATTGTTGTGTACTATAAGAGTAGCTGTAATTGCACATTTCTTCTCTCTTGGTCACTACTTACTCTTACCCAAATGTTTCATCTGGAAGGGTCATATGCAAGAAGGACAAGAACATTTTTGTAAGTAAACTTAGAGACATATTATAGCCCCAACCTTGACCTACATGGACCATTGTTGGACAGAAAGCAATACACTAAAACAAACAAAAAATAAACCAACACAGATTTACAGTGATTACTATACCCGGGAGCTCAGAATATGTCAGCCTAGAAGGAAGACCTTGAAAAAAAACAGAATCAAATTTAAATTCTCTAAGACTTTTTTGGCCAGAATAAAGAGAATTGTAACCAGTCTAACTTGGAGTTGCTATTAGAGGGGGTGAAAAATTAAAACATCATGACCTGAATTGCTCAGTGTGATATCCTGAATTTATAAATGGGTTTACAAATTTTATCCTAATTATTACTCAGAAACAACCAGGACAGGATACTTTTCTGAGACAGTTGCATTCAGTGACCACACTGTCTTACTAAAGTATGTGGTTCAGGAAGAGGTTAAAAAGGGGGTCATTGGTCTGGTAGTGTTATTTTGTCAGGAGCAGATGATAATATGAGAAGTGCAGGCTCAATTGGAAGCTTGATTTAATTTAGCCTCATCATAGAATGAGCCCATACCATAGGCATTTATAAGAGCAACACAGATAGTTTGATCAGCAGCTCCAAATACTTTCCACAGTTTATGTCTCCAAAGAACTTACTCACTGTACAGATTTTGATATGGCAGACCAAATTACTAAATCATCGTCAAGATCCCAAGAATCAGAAAATATAGTAAGGTGCATTACATCGACTACAGTTGTCACAATCACCCTACGTTCTTCTTGCTCAGAAAAGGCCTTTATTTTTGGTTCTGCATAGCTGGTGCTGAATTTGAAGGGCCACAGAAGCACATTGAAACCATTAAGCTTCAACACAGAGGGTAAACTGTGACCCATGAACCTCAGTGAGCTAGCGACATGGCTTTGCAAAGCAGAAAAGGGAATAATTTTTGCCCCAAAGAGGTGGCTGCCACTTTTTCATGTAATTCCAAAAAGCTCCTGGGGCCAGGCCAGCTACATTCTTGAATATTGCCACCATTTCTGATGGACTGCTTAGAACATCAGAAATAATTTTCTACTTATCGTCATTCACCAGTAGGTGTTAAAAAAATATATGGTTGCAATGGATTTCTACTACTTGTAGGTATTTTTAAGCAATCCAATCACCATCAAGGAAAGAGTGCTGGCATATAAGAAAAGTAATTATTAAAATTGTATAAATTAAAACAAAAAATCACTCAAAAGAACATTATATATTTTTACTTATTTTCCTAATGCAAAAAATATTCCTCTTAAAAATTAATATGAAGCAGAAAACAAGAGAAAATTGAGCAGAAAAATGATGTAGAAATGCCTAATATACCTTTCAAAATACGTAATACTCAATAGTAATAGAATGAGACCAAATGCAAATGACCTAACAAAGGCATAAGAAGTTGATGGATACTCACTGTTTTCCAATGTTAAAAAATGTGCAATCAGAAACTTTAGCGGTATAAGCATAAATTAATTTGACATTTTGGGAGGCCAGTTTTGCAATATAAATAAAAAATTTAATAAGACCAATATATATTCACAAATCATATTTTAGAAATTTATTCAATGTTGAAAATATCAAGTTATTAAAGAAATATATATAAGAAAATTTATCAAAACCTTAAAATTGTGTAAAGTGAGAAATGAATAGCCATCAACAGGGAGTTTCCTATATGCATTATGACAAAGCATACAATGGAAACTCTTTGGCACAGGAAGAAATATGGTATAAGTATTAAAATTGTTGAAAATATAAATTTAATATTTGACAGGGGAACATTAAGTAAGAATGTGGTAAGAATGTAATATGGATAGGGGTTTATAAGGAACAGATAGAAAAGAATCAACCTCTGATATTTTTAGAGTTAATTTTAAGCCAGTTATTTCTCTTTTATGTCATTTAACAGTACACATAGAGAAACACAGATCCCATTACTCTTAGAATGCCTATAGCATAGTTTTTGTTACTACTTTTGCACTTAACATCATGTCTCATATACTTTAATTTAGATGCAATTTTCATATATTTGGTAATTAATATTATTATATATTATTAGAACAAAATTGACCACTTATTTTAAATTTATAATGCCAGAAACAAAGGCATCTTGAAAAGCAAAATATAGTAAATGACAACATAGCTGGAAAGAAATGAACATATTTTGTTGTAAAAGTATTTATACTTTTATTTTCCCTTTATCCTTCTCTTCCATTTCAGAGAATAAATAGTACAAAGTTTTCAATAAAAGTACATTAATGCTGCTAAAGAATAATTGAAAACAAAGCCCTTAAGAAAAATACTGCAATAACATAATTCTGTGCCATGGGAAATGCGAAGCTGGAAAACTCACAGATGCTTCTGGGTAATGAAACAATTTTATATATCAGATATGGTCTAAAAATACATTTAAAACTTTACAAATATATAATTTCCCTGGAAGGAGTCTCAATTTCCAACAAATAATCTTAAGTATATATGTATGACAAAAGCCTTAATGATTTTTCCCAGCCCTCCTCATTCTCCTTCCTTCCACTAAGACTTCTGACTCGATTTTATTTCCCCCCTCAGTCACTCAAGAAAGCTTCTTCCATTCTTAGTCAGTTTATTTGTCCTTTTTTGATATCCTGGCAAAAGTAAAAAGTTGACTTGAGAGCTACAAATATCATTAAATGTATGACTTTTATATATTGGTTCTGAAAATGTTTTAAAAAGAGTTATACCAGTAGCTGTAAGTATAAAAAAAGTAGATGGTAAATAAATTATTGTAACATATTATGTATATTACCTTCTTATGATCTAAACAGAGTACTCTTTTTTTTTTTTTCCAAACTGACTTTTGGTGATAGATGGGTGTGGGTTTTTTTTAATATTTTTTAAGTTTTTCAATTACAGTTGACATAGAGCACCATATTAGTTTCAGATGTACAACATAGCGATTACACCAATAAATTTAGTACCCATCGGACTGACACCTTATACGGTTATAACAATATTATTGACTACATTTCCCATGCTGTACTTTATATCCCCATGTACTTTATATCCCCATGACTATTCTGTAACCACCAACTTGTACTTCTCAATCCCTTCACCTTTTTCACACAACCCCGGAAGCTCCCTCTCGCATGGTAATCTCAAAATGTTCTGTGTATCTATGAGTCTGTTTCTGTCTGCTTCTTCATTTGCTTTTTAAATTCACATGTAAGTAAAATCATACAGTATTTGTCTTTTTTTGTCTGACTTATTTAACTTAGTATAATACCTTCTAGGTCCATCCAAATTGTTGCAGTGGCAAGCTTTCCTTCTTTTTATGGCTGAGTAATATTCCATTGTGTATGTGTTTCATTACTTCTTTATTCATCTATTGATTGACACTTTGGCTGCTTCTATATCTTGGCTATTGTAAATAATGCCACAATAAATGTAGGAATGCATAGCTTTTTTTTTTAAATTAATGTTATGGGTTTCTTTGGATATATACCCAAAAGTGGAATTTCTGGGTTATTCATTGTCTCTTGTTATTCCTTTTGTTTTAAAGTCTATTTTGTCTGATGTATTACTACCCAAGTTTGTTTGTTTATTTGTTTGACTAATTGTTTCCATTTACAGGAAATATCTTTTTACTTCCCTTTCCTTTCAATCTGTGTGTATCTTTCAGTCTGAAGTGGGTTTCTTATGAGTAACATAGGTAAGGGTCTTTTTCTTTTTCTTTTTTCTTTTTTATGAATTCAGCCACCCAATGTCTTTTGGTTGGAGCATATAATCCATGTACAGTTAAAGTAATTAATGACAGGTATGTAGTTACTACCACTTTGTTAATCATATTTTTTTATCCTTTTTCCCTTTTCTTAAAGAAGTCACTTTAATGTTTCATATAATACTGGTTTAGTAGTGATGAACTCCTTTAGTATTTTCTTGTCTGGAAAGGTTTTTATCTGTCCTTTGATTCTAAATAATAGCCTTGTTGGCTAATCTTAATTGTATGTCCTTACTTGTTATTGCTTTGAATATTTTGTGCCAATCCCTTCTTGCCTACAAAGTTTCTGTTGAAATGTCAGCTGACAGTTTTATGAGAGCTCCCTTATAGTTCACTAACCGCTTTTTTCTCACTGCTTTTAAGATTCTCTTTGTTTTTAACCTTTTGCATTTTAATTACAGTGTGTCTTTGTGTGGGCCTCTTTGGGTTCATCTTGCTTGGGATTCTCTGAGCTTCCTAGACTTGTATGTCTATTTATTTAACCAGGTTAAAAGTTTTTATCATTATTTCTTCAAAAAGGCTTTCACTTCCTTGCTCTCTCTCTTCTCCTTCTAGTACCCCTATGATTAAATGTTGGTAGCCTTGATGCCGTCCCAAAGGCTTCTTAAACTACCCTTACTTTTTTAGATTATTTTTTTCTTTCTGCTGTTCTGATTAGGAATTTTCTGTTACTTTGTCTTCCAAATCACTGAGTAAATCCTCAGTTTTATTTAATCTATTTTTTGATCCCTCCAATGTATTCTTCATTTCATTTATTATACTTTTATTTTGACTACTTCTTTTTTTTTCTATTTCCTTTGTTATGTTTCCTATCTCTTTGTTAAAATTCTCTCCAAGCTCATTGTGCAGCCTTATAACCAATGTTTTGAACTTTGCATCTGGCAGATTGTTTGTTTCCATTTCGTGTATTTTTTTCCCTGGAGTTTTTTTTACTGTTTTTACATTTTGGACCTGTGGTTGCTTCCCTCAGTTGCTTCCCTGTGTTTGTTTCTATCAATTATTTAGAGTTGCTATGTCTCCTGGTCTTATAGTGGCTGAATGCAGTAAGTATCCTGCAGAGCCCCATGGCACAGTTTCCCTAATCACTGGAGAGTTTCAGGTGTGTGTGTCACTGGTATGGATTGTATGTGCCTTCCTCTTGTAATTGAGCCTTGCTTGCTATTGACATGTCAATAGAAGGATTTGCTTTAGCAGAGTTCTCATGCCTTCTGAGTTGCCTTTTGGTTCTCTCTTTTGTGGAGATGGTTGAGTGATGCTCTAGTGTGGTTCTGAAGCTGGCTATGGGTAGTTTGGTTCTGGGCCTCTTGAAAGGGACTTTGTTGCAGGTCAATTCAGCTGTTGTCTTTGCTCTGCCCATAGCTACCTTATATGAGTTGTAAAGAGATCTGCAAGTTGTTGTCTGTGGTGATCTTGCAGGTGCCCGGGAAAGACTAAGCTAATAACTGAAGCTGGCTGCCACCAGTTCCATACTTGGAGCTACTTAGCAAGAGGTACAGGATATGCCAAGGCTGCTTGTTTGGGAGTTGTAAGTCTTTACAAACTTTTAGGGAGTTCCAAAGAACAAGCCACTGGAAAGAGCTTGGGTGGGCCTGAGAGTAAGGGGTGTTAGAATCAGAGAATGTCCCAGGGAGGGTGAACGGTGTTGGCCTAGTCAATGAGGATTCAGATATGGCATTCACCTGCACCTGCAAGGGGAGAGCTCGGCAAGGGAACAATGTTGTCTGCCAGCACTTGTATCTGGGAGAATACTGCCTTTGCAACCCTAGCCTTGAAGTCAAACAATTCAGTTAATTTCCAAATGTTGCATGTGATTTTTGAGTCACTACTCCAGCACTGCAGCTCAGAGTGAGTCCATCAGCAAGTTAGTCCTCACACAGGACCTTCAACAGGAATGCCAGGGACTCCAGTAACCTCTGTCTCACTCAGCCACAACTCCTGCTAGTTTTCACAACCAGAAGTTATAGGAACTTCTCTTCCTGGCCCTGGACCCTGGGCTGAATAGCCTGGTGTGGGGCTGGAACCTCTCACTCCTCAAGGGATACCTCTGCAGCAAGATATCTGTCTCAATTTTTAACTGCCACGCATGGGTGTGAAACCACCCCGTTTCATGCCTCACTCCTCCACCATTCTTGAGGTGGTTTCTTTATACCCTTCATTATAAATATCCTGTTCACCTAGGCTTCAGGTGGTTCTCAATGATGGTTGTTCTGTAGATTAGTTGTAATTTCACTGTAGTTGTAAGAAAAGGGAAGCACAGTGGTTATCTACTCCACCATCTTGACTGAAAATCAGATGGGATTTTTTAACCAAGTTGTATTTGACATTAGATGAAGGCATGAGGCTTCTTATTTTCAGTAGGAAATCTATATATGTATCTATTTGTGAGTGTGTATATATATGTATACACGTATAATTACCATAATGATATTAATCTTTATATTTATATTTATATAATATTACATATTTATATTTTATGCTTAGTTTTGAAAATGGTAAAATTTGTAGAGGATGTGGTTCAATGCATTATATCTAAAAATTAATTATTTTCAGGTTTTCAAAATGATAATTAAAATATAATGCATGTTTATATAGTGTTCACTATATATTAGGTTGTTTACTTAGATTACTTTTAATTTTTATAATGGTAACTAAGAATATTACCCTCATTTAACTTTCTCAGTATAAAACAGCTAGTAAGTAGTTGAATGGGGATTTGAAATAATATATTTTTATTCTGAGTTAATTCCAACATTAGGTTTCCTTCAGCAATACATAATATCACTAAAGACAGAATGTTTTGTTTTATTTTGTTTTCAAGGGTTGTGTTTTCTGTTTGGAATGAATACACACACACACATATAAAATGTTCACTCCCCAAATAAGATGTAATTTTATTGAGAGAAGATCATAAGCTGAAAGGATTTTAATTACAATCAATATTAAGCACTCAAAAATGGGAAATGTAATTGATTAGATCACTGTTAGAGTTATTAAAAAACATACTATGTAGTTATTCTTTTTTAATTTAATTACAAAGCTTCTGATTCCTACTCAGCAGGACTGTGAATTATATATGTAAACAGATAGATGAGAAAATTTTAATATGTTGTATGTACAGGTTTAAAATAAATTCCCATTACTTTACCTTTTCTCCAAAACTATCTTTGATTTACAAAATTTAAGTAAGAAGTAATCATTTATTTGCTGCTATGAAAAATAGCTTTAAAGGTAATATCTTTGACCTTTTAAAATATCAAATCATATCAATGTGTTCTTTTCTAACCTTTTAAAAGTCAAATTTGTCACACTATTTCAACGGTAACTGAACTATAATTTCAATTGCATTTATTGTGCAGTCTACATCTCATTTCAAGAGAAAATTAACTGAGGTGGTAGTAAACACTGGCTACTACCACCTAACTATAACCTTTTTTGATAGATTTGTCAATCTGTTATTTATTATTCATCAAAAGTTCTGCATGCCTTGAGAAGTGAAAAATAGGGCCACAGGATAAAATAGTACAGACAACAGCAGTAAGATCACCAGCTGTTGCTACCCCTGGTATAATTAATATGTATGATTCTGAAAATAATAGAGCAACTTACAAAAATCTCAAAGATATTACTGTGGTGAATTTTTTAAGGAAAAGATTGTTTTGGTATTAAAAGAGATTTGGTTTTACTTAGAATGAAAGAGAGGAGAAGAGCAGAAATGAAACAGACTACATGTGGATGCAGTAGAAAAAAATAAGAACAAGTTTTCTAAGGAGAACACCATAACTTCAAAAATCTTTATTAGGTTTGTTTACTCTATCACTACAGAAGCAAGTCTTAATAATGCCAACCAACAAATGCTAATATAATTTAATAATTATAACAAAAAGCTCTTATTTTAAGAGCTTTTTTTGATACACCATATTTTATTTGATGTTTTATTTGTGTATCAGCTTGATATTCTGAGGCTTGTTTTTAAGCTTTTTTTTAACTGTATCTAGAGTGCTCTTTAGGGCTATTTTAAACAGTCTATCATAATGTGAACCTGTGAAAGTATCTCCTAAATACTCCAATCTGAGTATTAAATTTGAATGATTCACAGTCCTGGGAGAGCTCAGGGAATTTTCCAGCTTTCAACTTCCCACTGATTTTTTTCTCAGATGGTAGTTGCTCTTTTCCTGGCCTCTTTGAGTTCTACTTAACAGACTTTTGGTATCCAGCCAAACATGTAACAGGCTTTTAAGCAGATTTATGAAGCTCTTTCCCTACATAGCTTTATTTGAACAGTCTAGCTGCCACATTCTTCCATAAATCTCTTCAACTCACCAAAATTCCTAGACTCTGTTTCGGTTGCCCTCTCTTTGCCATGGCCACTCAATTGCCTCCAAGCAAAAAGACAAGGTGGTGAGTTTATTAAGCATATATTATAATGGTAGGGCTCATCTCATTGATTTTCTTTCTCTCAGATATCACAGTCTGTACTGCCTGTTGCTAAATATGTATATAAAAACAATGGTTGTATATATTTTGCCCAGCTTTCTTGTTGTTTAATCTGGAGGCCAAGTCTCATACAATTACTCTTTCATAGATGGAAATTCCACAAGTTTTACTCCTGCCTCAACAACTATGGAATCTAGCAATTGTTACCAGGGACTCCAAGTATCCACATGTAGCCACTTGGTTTCTTTATTCTTGGCAACTGGGTCTCATGGGTTTTATATTCCCAAGGTCTCAGACTTCTGGTCAGCACTTTAAGTCAATATCTTCACAGAGAGTAAAAGGAACTACATAAGTCAGAGAAACTCTCTGATGGTTTCCTTTTGCTGGTGCCTTAGCGCTTCGAGTTCTCATTACCTGCATAACTCTCCACCTACAAATGTCTGGGTGCGATGCAAATATTCTAGTTGTTTTTCTCTAAGCATCCGATCTCCCTGAGAAACAGAAGTTCTTACCTACATTTTCAAACTTGTTTCTCTTACTCCTGCATTGTTAAAACCAAATCTATTTTTCACAAACCATTGGACTGATACTTTAAATATTTAATATTATTGAGCAAACTATCTGTTCAAAAGCTTTTAATAAAATATCATATTAAAGTGAAACACACAGAGAAACACACAATGTTTTTATTTAAACCTGTGTAAAACATCATGTATATATTTAAATAAGCAATTTAAAAAGTATAAAATTAATCTATATTGATTTTATAGTTGTGAAGATTTAGAAAATGAAGTTATTTAATATTGTATACATGTGACTATGTTTTTATTATTTACCTTTTAAAGAAATGCATTTTATTAAACATGTACCTTTAAAATCCAACAAAATTATTTACAAATAATAAATGGCACTTTATTACTTATAGATGAATTTTAAGCTTCATGGAGTGTCAATTAATGAAACATATGCCTGGGATGTCCTTCAGTTTCACCTTTGACCGCTCTCTGCCTCCCACTTTGCAAAATGGAAATGACTCTAAAATCTTCTGCATAGCACATAAGTTACTTGCCATTGCTTGTACTCTCCCCTAAGCCTCCATGTATGTTCAAAAGCCATCCCTGTTTAGACTAAAGTTTCTCTCCCATGACGCTAAGTCTGGGACATTTTTAGAAAACTTATCCCTGTCTAAATAATCAGATTATTTTTTTTTCCACATGTGTTTAAGTTACCCAATGCGAGTAACAGTGAAGAAGTTTTCCTTCTCATAGTTGGAAATCACTGTTTCTACTCTAATCCCTTGCACATATTAAGGGGCAATGGTATAAAATGTAGTTAATTTACAACACTCAAACACTAGCAATTCCCATGCAAATAGTATTATATATTGATGGTAAAAGAAATAGTTACGTATAGAAAAAATTAAGAAACATTGGAATGAGATTGAATCCTGCCTCCTCACCCACTTTCCTGATGGGAGGGAGACTGGAGGGATGGGTGAAAAAGGTGAAGGGATTAAGAAGTACAAATTGGTTGTTACAGAAGTCACAGGGATGTAAAGTACAACATAGGGAATACAGTCAATAATATTCTAGTAACTGTGTATGCTGAGATTTATCAGGATGAGCACTTAGTTATGTAATTTCTAATCAATGGATGTACACATGAAACTAATGAAATAATGATGTTAACTATAATTGAAAAATTAAAAAATAGTTCAAAAAATACAAATATACTGGTATATGGTAATTCATTTTCCTAAATTCTTAATTTCCTCCCCAGATGTGATTTAGGTATAGTGAAGACCATAGTCTCAAGAGTGTATTAAGCATACATTATAATGGAATCACGCATTTCTTAAAAACAGCACTCAAATATAGTTATGATGAAAAATGGAAAATTGAATAAGTAATTACATTAACATAATTACTTTGAACTTAAAACACATCACATTTAAGAAAATACAGATTCTTTATAAAAATAATTTGTATTCTGTGTTTTTCTGAATATATTATCAGTATGCACAGAGAAGGTATTTTTTAAGTATATTTTATTTATTATGCTCTTACAGTTGTCCCATTTTCTTTCTTCCCTTTATCCTCCCTACTCTGTGTCCCCACCTCCAGCATCCCCGTTCCTTAGTTCATAGGTCCTACATGTAAGTTCTTTGGCTTCTCCATTTCTTATACTATTCTAACATCCACCATCTATTTTGAACCTACCAATTATGCTTCTTATTCCCTGTACCTTTTCCCCATTTTCCCCCGACCCCATTACCACTGGTTACCCTCCATGTGATCTCCATTTATGCAATTCTGTTCCCGTTCTAGTTGTTTTCTTAGTTCATTTTTATTTTTTTTATGTTTAGTTGTTGATAGTTGTGTTTATTGTCATTTTACTGTTCATAGATTTAATATTCTTTTTCTTAGATAAGTCCCTTTTACATTTCATATAATAAGAACTCGATGATCATGAACTCCTTTAACTTTATCTTGTCTGGGAAGCACTTTATCTGCCCTCCCATTCTAAATGATAGCTTTGCTGGATAGAGTCACCTTGCATCTAGGTCCTTGCCTTTCATGACTTCAATTTTTTTTTTCCAGCTTCTTCTAGCTTGTACAATTGCTTTTGAAAAATCAGCTAATAACTAACTAGCTAATAACCAACAAGGGAACTCCTTGTCAGTAACTTTCTCCCAGTAACTTTTTTCTTGGTGCTTTTAAGATTCTCTCCTTATCTTTAATCTTGGCTAATGTAATTATGATGTATCTTGGTGTGTTCCTCCTTGGTTGCAATTTCTTCGGGATCCTCTGAGCTTCCTGAACTTGTATGCCTATTTCCTTCAGCAGATTGGGGTAGTTTTTCTTCATTACTTGTTCTAATAAGTTTTCAATTCCTTGCTCTTCCTCTTCTCCTTCTGGCGCACCTATGATTTGGGTGTTGGAAGGTTTAAAATTGTCCTGGAGGTTCCTAAGCCTCTCCTCAATTTTTTGAATTCTTGTTTCTTCATTCTATTCTGGTAGAATATTTATTTCTTCCTTCTGTTCCAAATAGTTGATTTGAATCCTGGTTTCCTTCCCTTCACTGTTGGTTCCCTGTATATTTTTCTTTATTTTACTTTGCATAGCCTTCACTTCGTCCTTTATTTTGCATCCATACTCAATTATTTCTGTAAGCCTCCTGATTACCAGTGTCTTGATCCCTGCATCTGATAGGTTGGCTATCTTCTCATTACTTAGTTGTTTTTTTTGGAGTTTTGATCTGTTCTTTCATTTGGGCCATATTTCTTTTGTCTTGGTGCACCTGTTAAGTTTTAAGGGGAGGAGCCTTAGGTATTCACCAGGGCAGGACAACGCACTTTTCTGTGTTGTGGGGACAGGGTCAGAGAGGAAACAATACCTCTTACTCAGCTCTCACTCCACTTTCAGTCCCTTCCCCCACTACCCGCAAATGAATTCAGCCCTTCTGGGGCTGATTCCCAGGTGGGTGGGTTTGTGTACTTTCTAGGACCCCATGGGTCCCTCCAACAGACTCTTCTGTGAGACTGGCAGTTTCTCCCACCACAAAACCCCCCACAGATTTTTATAGCCAGAGGTTTTGAGTCTTCAGTTTCCTGTGCTGGAATCAGGTGTTGTATGGTCTGTCTTGCTATCCAGTTATTCCTCCCAGTTTATCCACACGTAAATGTGGACCACAGGGTCTGCCAGTGTCTACTTTTCTGCTTCCTCTGTGCCCTGGATGCCCGTCTCTGCCCTTCCTACCAGTCTGGGTGAATGTTTCTTCTTTAACTCCTTGGTTGTTGGATTTCCATACAGTTTGGTTTTTCTGGAAGTTCTGGTTGTTTTTTGTTTTTTAAATGGTTGTTGCCCTTCTTTTTGTTGTGTGAGGAAGTACAGTGTATCTACCTATGCCTCCATCTTGGCCAGAAGTCCCAGAGCAGGTATTATTTATATATTTTGAAGGCAGGGCTTGCCATTAAAATAGTCCTTATAGTCCATTAAATACTTTTTGTTTTATGTAATTTTAAAGAAATCATCTTTTAATAAACTTTTTCTGAGCTAAGAATTTAGTTTAGAAAATACTTTGTCTAACCTTGGCCAAGAACCTTGATCATATCAATTATCTGTTATGCCAAAACATTTGAAATTTTTAAGATCTATAGCTTATGTCATAAATTCTATAATTCACTTTAATAAAATTATTTTTATATAACCACCTTAGGCAACCATAAGAATCAGGAAGAAAATTGAAATAAAAATTAACTGTTATTACTTTTTTATACAAACTTATATACAAACTTACATTTATTTATTTATCCAGAGGAGAGCGTGCAAGCAGTCCCCACTACCACAAATTACACAGTTGAGTTTCCCACGTTTGGGAAAATCGCGGGGGTCAGCACGTCCAGAGTGCAATGGGTGACCCTCATCCTGGGAAAACCACTTTCGTGATCATGGCATCTCCCCTACCAGGTAAGTATCAAACTTATATTTATTTAAGAAGTCTAGACATAATATTGATAAAACAATTTAATTTATTTATTTCATTTAGCAAAATAAATTCATGGCATATTAATAAGAACAAGCATGTTATTATAACTGAAGGAGGATACAACTTATTACAATTATTATAGTAAATTTATAAAAAATAACTCTAGAAAATTTAAAAAATAGATAATACCTTACTAACACACATTACCATTTTTTGAATTATATATTTGTATTTAGTTAGCCAGAAAGTATTTTTTTTCCCTTAAGATGGCTCTAGTAGCACTTTGTTGTCTTTAACTTCATTTGAAACAATTTGGTTGTATTGTACTGTGATAGCTGTCATATCAGTATGCATTAAAAAAATCAACATTTGTTAATTTTTGTGTAACTATTTTAATATTGAAGATGGAAGAAAATATGCTACATTTTTGGCATACTGTGCTTTATTATTTCAAGAAAAGTAAAAATGCAACTGAAACACAAAAAAAAATATTTGTGCAGTGTATGGAGAGGTTCTGTGAATGATCAAATGTATTGAAAGTAGTCTGCGAAGTTTGTGCTGGAGATTTATCACTAGACATTCTCCATAGTTTGGTAGACCAGCTGAAGTTGATAGCAGTCAAATAGAAACATTGCTTGAGACCAGGTCTTGCTTCTAACCAGTAGAATATGGCAAAGAGAGTAAGATGTTTGTGATCATTAGAAAAGTTTGTAAACCTGTCTTACTAAGATACTCTTTTCATGGCTGTTTTGGAGAAGCCAGCTGACATGTTGTGAGCTACCTGCATGGAGTAGCCCATGTGACAATGAGCTGAGAAAAACCTCCAGTCAACAACCAGCAAGAAACCAAGACCCTGAGTCTGGCAAAGAACTAAATACTGCCAACAATCACCTGAGCTCAGAAACAGTCCCATCATCACTTGAGCCTCAGAATGAGAATGCAGCCCAACCATCACCTTGAACTGAAGCCTCATGAGACCATGAGCAGAGGACCCAGCTAAGTTGAGCCACAGAAAATCTGCCCTAATAAATGTATGTTGCTGGAAAAAAAAATGTTCTAACATGTGGGAGATAGCCAAATACTCAAAATATACAAATCAATAAAGTTAATGTTGAAACTGAAAAATGGATCTTTCATTTTATGGAAAAAACTAAATGAATCTTTTTGCCAACCCAATATGTGTAACTATTTATATATACATATTATATAATATATAATATAATATATATTTAATGTATTGTTTATATTATAATTCTATGCATGTATCTATCATATATAATGCATAGATATGTGTATATGCTTAGGTGTATGTGAAATGCTTAATGTCAGGAATTTTTTGAAATTTAGATTATGAAATATAGAGTGACTGGACTTAGCTGAGGGGCCGAGAACTTTTGTTGTTGAAGATAGGCTGGTCAGAAGAGCTAAGTTTTGAGCAGAGATTTGAGTGATGTGGAGGAATGAGATGTTGAGTGATTTGTAAAAGTGTGCTATAGAGATTAGAAAGGCTTCTGTAGAAGACTATTGTAGAAAAAACTCACTGATGCAAGAATTCACTTAGCAAATCCCACAAACATATACTTAATGTGTATAAAAATAATTGAGTTTTTTAAACTGCAAAAAAAAAAAAAAATCGGCCTTTAGAAGGTAGCCAAGTACTTCCTTTTAAGTTACTCTTTGTATTACTATTTGACCGAAGTCTAACTTCCTTTAGTCCCTTAACTTTTTTAAAAAAGCATACTACCTTCATTGATCCTCAGATCACCACATTTAAAGGTGTACAAAATTTAATCTTCCATCACCTAACAGCTGCAACCTACTTCAGCTTCAGTTTATTGACTCTTTTATTTTATCTTCAAGCATCTAAGCTGTACTTTACTTGAAAGGAGAATATGAATGTCAATTTATATTTCTAATGAATCCTATGATTTTAGATAAATTGCTTCATGTTACATAATGTTAATCATTTTTTCACAGGGGAGGAGACCAAAAGACAACAAGAAGTCCGATATTAAAAGTATATATTTTTATTATTCATTAGGACAGTTGATTTTGAATCATTTATGAAAACAAAAATAGCTAAGCATGAAAATATCACTTAAAAATAAAAAATAATTGTATTATTTTATAGCATTTCCACCGTTAAAGGCAGTGAATGCATAAAGTGTATACTAAGATTTGAGACAACATATATTGTCATTAAAACAAACGTCTTTCGATCACAGAGACTTGAGTCTACAGATACCAAGCTGGCTTTCTTCATATTGCAGCTAAGTTTGTTAGATGTTTTTTTTTTTCCCTGTTGTTGTAATCCGTCTCCTCTAATTAACTCTTAAACCAATCCATTTATGCTCTTCTTTCAACACTCCAATAAATTGACTTTTTTAAATTTATTTTAATTAAATTTGTTAGGGTGAAATTTGTTAATAGGGTCATATAGGTTTCAAGTGTACATTTCTATGATGCATGATATGTATATTGAATTGTGTGCCCACCGCCCAAAGTCAAATCATCTTCCGTCACCATCCAATTGGCCCCCTTTACCCTTGCCCTCTAGTAATCACGCCCTGTCGTCAGTGTCTATGAGCTGAAAGTTTATATTCCACATGTGAGTGAAATAATATGGTTCTTAGCTTTTTCTGACTTGCTTTTCTTAGGCTAATATTCTCAAGGTCCATCCATGTTGTCACAAATGGCAGTGTTTCTTCTTTTGTTATGGTTGAATAGTAAATTGAGTTTCTCTCTTCTTCCTCTCTCTCTTTCTGTCTCTCTTTTCCTCTCTCTCTCTCTAAGATTTTATAACATCACTAACTTTCATAAAACCATAGTAGCCAAAGGAAAATTATATGGCTCCATGATCTATAATAATATATTGCTACATATTGATTATGTAGGTGCATTTTGCTCAAATGACTTTTAGGCTATTTCACCTTAATTTATCTTTATTGTCTTACCTTTCTAACATTGGAGTGTCTCAGAATTCAGTACTTGGACCTTTTTTATTTTTATCTTCACTTAATCCATAGGTGATCTCATTAAAATTAAATCTATGGCTTTAAGTACCATCTGTATTAATTAATCAGATAATTAAGTCCCCATTCAACTGACCTATACAACAAATTCTTATTTCTGTTTCTCAACTAATCACATGCTGTGAGGGTTGATAGATCAACCCTGATTTTACTAGATACTCAGAGACTTAGACTGGCAGAGGCTCACCGTCCTGAGGTGCCACTACCTCAGAATGAGATTCCAAGTTAATCTGAACATGAGAAAATAACTTAGAGTCAGGTCTCTACCTTTGAAGGATTCTAACCAAAGATGAAACATATCTTTTCGATTCAGACTTTGGTTGTTAATGGCAGATAAATAGTAATAATTTTAATTTATATCTTAATCCCTGACTTATTGATAGCATGCGTCCCTTGCTAGTAACAATGAAAATAGTAACTCACCTCTGTGGTACTACTCCTACAAAATCCATATTTCCAAAATAATAATAAGAAAATATTAGAAAAATTCAAATTGAAGTAAGTTTTACAAAAAGTTTATCCAGTATTATTAAAAAGTATCAAGATCATTAAAGTATATCTCAATAATAGACTGATTATCAATAATGATTTAGAAAGACTATCTTTCTCCATTATCAGATAATCTTAAATTATTAAAATCAAAATTAGCATATATGTTTTATAGAAGTGCTATGTGCACATTAAACAATTTGTTTATGAAAAAGTAATGTTTTATCTGGATGTATTAAGTACAACATTGAAGAACTTTATATTAGATTCTTTAAAAAGATAATATGTGTACATTACCAGTACAAAGAGATAGAATGGGTTAATTTGAATTCCACTTTAGCTTTTTGCAAGTGTTTCTCTCAAATGATCTTATTTATTTCCCCTTATATTATATAGTAGTTGTCTATATTATGGAACTTTTGAAATATTGCAACTTGATTCTTACAGTTGAAGGTCAAAGATTATTGATGATATCTATGATATTTTTTTGCTTAGTGAATACTAGAGTCATAAAATAATTTTATTTTATGGACTGTAGAGAATGCCTGAGAACAATAGGGATACCTGTCCCGAACAAAGTATTATCTATTATTTAATGAACTACTTTTGACAAAGTGCCAACATTATATTACCAATATGCGAGCATGATTACCTTCCAGTGATTTACATATTTTATGGGTGATAGAGTTTTTTTGTCCTTTGTGTAAAGACAAGATCCTCAAAATGGTAACCCTTCAGGTAACAGATAAATTTAGATAGATAAACTACATTCTGTATTTATGGTTAAAATTGATTACATTCTATGGCACATTTACTAGAAAATTGAAACCTACAATAATTTGTCTTATTATGCCAATATAGTCACTTGTACTAAGATTATTTCTTAATGGATAATCAGAAAAAGTCAATTGTCACTGATATCTGGCAATTAGTCTACAATTCTGGACTAGAAGTCAGAATAACTCACCTTCTGCTGAAGGTATTTTCTTTACATTTATCTGAGGATGCTTGAGAAAGATTATTCACTCATTCCACAGTGGAAGAGTCTGGGGATGCAAAGGTAGAAGAACATCTATGGTCTCTGCCTTAAAAGAGTTTATATTATTCTGGGGCCACATAAAATATGAACAAACTATATAATAAAATATAATCACATTAATATTTGAAGCTCTTCATGTTAACGGTTAAAGAGCCAAGATAATATATGTACAAAAAACAAGAGAAGAAAAATAAGGAAAAGTTTCAGTAGTCAAAAAATGCCAATTTGACCAAAATTAAACATATAATTTATTATATGCAGATCTTTGTTGACCTATTCAGGGGCTGATTTAGTGGAATAATAAATTTACTGACTTAGGTGGTTTGAAGACAAAACAGAAGGAAAGGAATTGGTGATACAGACTATAGGAAATGTAGTGTAAAAAGAGAAAATTCATCAGGGTTTGACTACAGGAGGATGCATAGTTCACAGACAGGTTTTTTTTTTTTCTTTGAAATGGGGGTTATTAGACTATCTTTGTATGCTAGTGAGAATGAATTGACAGAAAAAAAGGAAAAGGACTGATCATTTTAGCTGTAAGAACAATTCCTAAACAATATACCTGTACAAATCATGGTGCCTGAGATATCACAGTGCTTGACTTGGGAAGTTTGCTTTGTCTAGCAGAAAGGGTGTTAATTCTTTGAAGTATAATTGCAGATAGTTACCCACATAGTGGTAAGAATATATGAAAACTTTCTTATGGTTATTTCTCAGTAAAATCAGATGCCATGGGGGAATAGACTATCACAAAACAGATATGAGTGTTGGGGAGAGTTTTGTGAATAAAACAGTGAAATGTAGTAAGATTGCTGGCCATCCCAAGGACGTCCCACCTAAAGTTAGCAGTCAAGATTGTGAGTTAACAAGAGATTATTTTTGCTTGGAGTAAATAAGTGAGTATAATAGTAATAAAATCTAAGGAAGAAAATAAAAACAGAGGATGATAAAGATTGCCACAACAATGGTAGGTTCTATGGCTTATATACAAAAGGATTGGGGTAGAGGAGAGTAGGATTTAGGGTGTCGAGGATATGAAACAGGGCATATTTGGAATGATTGTTCCTTGAGAAGGAGAAACAAGTGTTTCTCTGTAATGGGGGCGTGTAGTAGATGTTTAATATATTTTAAATAAATTGTACTTTAAAGTATGTTAAATATGCATAATATAAATATTCAGCTACAAACATTAAGATTTGTGTTAAAGACACTATAAGTCAGGTCTCATTGGGGTGATTTTAGTTAAGAAGAAAAGTCTTCAGAGTTTCAGTAGGTTGAGTTTTGAGGCCATTTGTCTGGATCCTCTAGTTTATACCCTCCTGAGGCAGAAAAATAAAGAGTTACTAACACATAGTGAGAAAAGGGGTCAGGAACCAAGAAACAGGACTTCATGAACTCAGCTCCGAATAAAAACTCTGAACTTATTTTCTTGTCTTAAAATATTTTATTGTTTATGCTATTGAAATTGTCTCACTTTTTCCTCCTTTGCTCTCCTTTACCCAGCCCACTGTCAGCACTGCCCATGTCCATGAGTCCTTTATATATGTTCTTTGACTAACCCTTCACCCACTGTCAAACACTGGCCACCTCCTCCCTTCCCTCTCACAGCTGCCAGTCTGTTACATGATATTATGCCTCTGGTTCTGTGTTGCTTGTTAGTTTATTTTGTTCATTAGATTTCTCTTATAAGTGAGATCATATGATATTTGTCTTTAACTGACTGCCTTATTTCATTTAGCATAATAGTCTCCAGTCCATCCATACTGACATAAAAGGTAGGAATTCCTTATTTCTTTCTGCTGTGTAGTATTCCATTGTGTAAATGAACCACAGTTTTGTTTTTTTTTTTAAACCTCTCATCTACTGATGGACACTTAGGCTGTTTTCAAATCTTAGCTACTGTAAATAGTACTGCTATGAACATAAGAGTGCATAAATTATTTTAAATACATGTTTCATAATTCTTAAGGTATATTCCCATCAGTGGAATTTCTGAGTCAAAAGTCAGTTCCAGTTTTAATTTTTTGAGGAAATTCCACACTGTTTTCCACAGTGGCTGCACCAGTCTGTATTCCCACCAACAGTGCACTAGGGTTTCCTTTTCCCTACTCCTTCACCAGCATTTGTTTTTCATTGATTTATTAATGATGGCCATTCTAACAGGTGTGAGGTGATATCTCATTGGGGTTTTAATTTGCATCTCTCTGATGGCTAGTGATGCTGAGCATCCGTTCATATATCTATGGGCCATCTGTATGTCATCCTTGGAGACGTGTCTATTCAGGACCTTTGCACATTTTTAATTGGACTGTTTGTCTTCCTGGTGTTGAGTTGTATAAGTTCTTTATGTGCTTTGGAGATTAAACCTTTATCCTGTGTATACTTGGCAAATATGTTCTCCCACAAAGTCAGCTCCCTTTTAATTTCGATGATGGTTTCTTAGCTGTGCAGAATCTTTTAATTTGATGTAGTCATATTTGATTATTTTTTCCTTTATTTTCCTTGCCCTAGAAGATGTATCAGCAAAAACGTTGCTGTGTAAAATATCTGAAATTTTACTGCCTGTGTTTTCTCTAGATATTTTATGATGCCATGACTTATATTTAATTCTTTTATCCATTTTGAATTTATTCTGGTGTTTGATGTAAGTTGTTTGATCTAGTTTATTTATTTTTTTTGCATGTACCCGTCCACTTTTCCCAACGTCATTTATTGAAGAGACTATTTTTACTTCACTATATGTTCATTCTCCCTCTGTCAAATAATAATTGACCAGAGAGTCATGGGTTTATTTCTGGGCTCTCTAATCTGTTCCATTGATCTATGTGTCTGTTTTTATGCCAATACCAGAACTGCTTTGTACAGTGGATTTGTAGTATAGTTTGATGTCAGGTATTGGGATCCCTTTAACTTTGTTCTTTTTTCTGAAAATTACTGAGGCTATTCAGTACCATTTTTTGTTCCATATACATTTTTGAAATATTTTTTCTAGATGTGAAATATGCCATTGGTATCATAATAGGAATTGAGTTGAATCCATAGGTTTTTTGGGCATAGTATGGACATTTCAATGATGTTAATTCTTCCAATCCATGAGCACAGTATATATAGCCAATTATTTGTATCTTCCTCACTTTATTTCTTCAGTGCCTTATAGATTTTTGAGTATAGGTCTTTTACTGCCTTGATTAAGTTTATTCCTGGGTATTTTTTTTAATTGCAATACTAAATGGGATTTTTTCTCAGTTTCTCTTTCTGATAGTTCATTATTGGTGTACAAAAATGCCAATTATTTCTGAATAATGATTGTATCCCTCTACTTGGCCAAATTCATTTATTAAGTTGAGTAGTTGTGTGGTGGAGCCTAAGGGTTTTCAATGTATAATATCATGTTGTCTGAAAATAATGATAGCTTTACTTCCTCTTTTCTAATTTGGAGGCCTTTTATTTCTTCTTCTTGTCTGATCACTGTGGCTGGGACTTCCAGTACTGTGTTGAATAAGAGAGGTAATAGCAGGTACCTCTATCTTGTTCCTGATCTTTGGGGAAATATTTTAGGTTTTGACCATTTAGTATAATGTTGGCAGTAGTTTTTTAACATGGCCTTTATTATGTTGAGGTATGCTTCCTCTACTCCCACTTTGCTGAGTGTTTTTATCATAAATAGATGTTGGACTTTATCAAATATTTTTCCACATCGATCAATATAATCATGTGATTTTTGTCTTTTAGTCTTTTTTTATGTGATGTACCACATTTATTAAGTTGCAGATATTGTATCATTCTTGCATCATTGGAATAAAATCAACTTGGTCATGGTATATGATGTTTTTGATGTATTAGTGGATCCCACTTGCTAATATTTTTGCTTTCTTTGTGTCCCATAGGTTTTGTGTTGCTGTATGTTCATTTTTATTTGTTTCCAGGTACTTTTTCATTTCACAATTGATCTCACTGTTAACTGATTCATTACTTAATAACATGTTATTTAGCCTCCATGTATTTGAATATGTTTGTGTTTTTTTCTTGAGTTTTATTTTTCACTTCAAGACATTGTGATCCGAGAAAATGTTTGATATTATTTCAATTTCCTAGAATTTTTTGGCTTATTTTGTGTCTTACGATGTGGTCTATCTTGGAGAATGAACCATGTGCATTTGAGAAAAATGTATATTTTGCTTTGTTGGGGTAAAATATTTTGTAGATATAAATTAAAACCATTTGATTTAGTGTGTCATTAAATGCCACTATAGCTTTGTAGATTTTCTGGTTAGGAGATCTGTCTATTGTTGATAGCGGGATATTAAAATCCCCTACTGTGACTGCACTGCTGTCAATCTCTTTCTGAAAATCCTCCAAAGTTTTCTTTGTATAACGTCATGCTCCTATTGGGCCCTATGTTTTTTGATGGGATCATTTAATCCATTCACATTTAAGGTTATTATTAATAGATATTTATTCACTGCCATTTTTCCCTTTGTACTGTTTTCCTCTCTCTCCTTCTCTTTCTTTTTTTTTTAAGATTTTATTTATATATTTTTAGACAGAAGGGAAGGGAGGGAGAAAGAGAAGGGGAGAAACATCAATGTGTGGTTGCCTCTCATATGTGACCCGAGTGGCCACCACTGGGGACCTGGCCTGCAACCTAGGCATGTGCCCTGACTGGTAATCGAACTGGTGACCCTTTGGTTCATAGCCCACACTCAGTTCACTGAGCTACACCAGCCAGGGCTCTCCTTCTCTTCTCCTTTTTATAGCAGTCCCTTTAGCATCTCTTGCAATGCTGGCTTGATAGAAAAGTACTTCTTTAGCCATTTTTGTTTGTTTGTTTGTTTGTTTTTATCTGTGAAGCTCCTAATTTCACCTTTCATTTAAAATGAGAGCTTTTCTGGATAGAGTTGTCTTGGTTATAGGTCCTTGCTTTTCCTTACTTGGAATATTTCATTCCAGTCCCTTCTTGCCTGTAGTATTTGTTGAGAAATCAGCTGACAGAGCTCCCTGGTGGTTAAATAACTGTTTCTTTCTTTCCGCCTTTAAGATTTTTTCTTTGTCTTTAAACTTTGCCATTTTAATGGTGATGTGCCTTAGTTTGGGCCTCACTGGGTTTATCTTGATTGGGACTCTGTGCTTCCTGAACCTACATGACTTTCTTCTTCTCCAAGTTAGGGAAATTATTTGTCATTATTTCTTCAAACATGTTTTCTATAACTTGCTCCCTTTCCTCTCCTTCTGATATACTTATGATGAAAATATTGTTACATTTCATGTTGCCCCAAAGCTCTCTTAGACTATTCTCATTCTTTTTAAGTCTTTTTGCATTTTGTTGCTGTGACTGGGTTTTTTTTTTTTTTTTTTTTTCCTACATTATCTTCCTAATCCCTGATTCTATCTTCTGCTTTGTCTAGCCTGATTTTAGTTTCTTCCAGTGTGCTATTCATTTCAGGTATTGCATTCTTCATTTCTGTCTCATTCTTTTTCATAAATTCTATGTCCTTTTACATGCTTTCATAGTTTTCACTAAATTCTTTGTAGTTAACACTAAATTCCTTAAGCATACTTATAACCATTACTTTGAACTCAATGTCTGATCACTTGCTTGCCTCAATTTCATTTAGCTCTTTTTCTGGGGATTCCGTCCTTTCTTTTATCTGGAGGTTTTTTCTTTTCTCTCCATTTCAGCTGTCTTTTTTGTTTGTATATTTTAGATAGATGTGCTTTGATTCTGTGTCTGGGGGGTAGCCTTATGTGGTGGGAGTCCTGTGGTACTCAGTGGTGCATACTCTTTTTTATCCTGATCTGGATTCTCTAGGAAACTCTTTTGTGTGGGTTATGTGGGCTCTCCTACTGTATTTGCATCATGGCTGTTGTTGGTTAGTTTGTTGATGGAGTATACCCTGCGGCTGGCTGAGAGGCTTGTCTTGTGTCTTATTGTACAGGTGCTATCAGAACCAAGCAAAACAACACAAGAAATGAAACCAAAACAAGAAACCTCCCTCAACCACAACAGCTATTTCAATGACTGTAGACCAAAGAATAGCAAAAGTGGAAACAGAAATGGATTAGGGAAAAGAGGAAATAAAAGAAAAAGAATAGGGAAGACCAAATGACAGAAAAGTAATTACTGGGGGAGAAAAGAGGGGAGAACTAGTATGAATAATGAACTGAAGAATGAAAATGGGAAAAGGGACAAATAAAAAGAAAAAATAACAAAAGAAGAGAAGGGAAAAATGTGGTAATCAATCATAAGAATAAAATAAAAGATATGGCAGAAAAAAATAGCGTGATTAAAATAGAAGAAAAATAAAAAATAAAAAAGTAATGAAAAAGCTATAAAAATAAAAAAAAAATAAAAAAATAAAGAAAAAGAACAAGGTGCAATTCATTTCAACAGAGTGTAGTGCTTGCCTGCTGAGTTTTTCCTATTGACATGGCTCTACTGCAGTCTGAGGCTCGAATATACCAGTGTCTGGTGATGTCCCCATCTGGCTCTCTGCAGCCTGTTCAGAGCTACCAGTGATCCACAGTTTGTGGTTGAGTTCTCAGACTTGACTATGTCCCTGTTGGGCCAATCTGCTCTTCACAGCTAGTTTTAACAGCACTGGGTCCAGAGGTATGTCAGCAATCAATCCAAATCACTGCTAGATCTGCCTCTGTCTGCCTCTCCTTGCCAGCACGCTGTCAGCTTTAGATTCTTCGCAGACCAAGGCAGGAGCGAAGATTATTGGAGTGTTTTCCCACTCCTGAGCCATGATCTTAGTCTGTTTGGGATTTTTTTTCCCTGAAGTCAGCATGGCAGGGACCCTAATAAGTTAATGGGTTAATTCTCCAGAGCCCAGATTTTGACTCTGCTGGAAACTAGGAGGGTGATTTTCTGGCTCTCATGTGGGGGAAAGTGTCAGTCTGTCTGCTGGGAGAGTGTACAGTATGGCTGTGCTGTATAGTTAGTTTCTGACACCCCCTGCGTCTATGTATCTTTCTGTCTCTTCAGCAGGGATTAAGATGCAAGATGGGAAAAAAAGAATAAAAAGAAACAAAACAAAACAAAACAAAAAAACAACATAAAAGGGGGAAAATATATGGGATGGAAGGAGCAGGCTTGTAGAGGGAGAGTGGAGTGAGTAATATCCTTCAGGGTATGGTAATTGCCTTTTCCCTGGGGAGGGGCTTCTTTTTCTCAGACAAGATGGCTGCTGTGGAATCAAGGTATATATTAGGAGAGAAAACTTGACAACCACTCCCCAACATTGCTTCCCAATGCCTTCCACCCTAGACTCTCCTTGCAAGACAGTAGTCCACAACAGCTTGCCTTCACTGGAGCCCATGGTGAGTGGTTGCCAACACAAGACCTGTGCTTTGACCCCGTTGAGAATTAAGAGTGAAAAAATAGTGGCTTTGTCTCCATTGAGTCTTGTCTCTCCCCAGTAGAGACAAACTCCAGAGCTTTTCACTGCTGGGTGCCACATAGCCTGCTGATTCTGGCACCGGTGCTCTGTGCTTAAAAGACTGGTTTGTGTTCTTTGCTTCACTCCTT
>PVJI01009704.1:0-64197 GCA_004026765.1 Micronycteris hirsuta | reverse complement strand
AAGAGTCTACAGTTTTATTTAAGCCTCAAAGCAATTTACTAGATAAGAAAACTGGAGCTAACGAGTAATTTACATATGAGGGAAGGAAAGTTCAGAGAATCTAAGTGCCAACAAGAATTGAGGGCTTAAATCCAGTCCCCGCGCTTTTTCCACATCACATTATCTCTGTTCTTAATAAATATATGACTAACTCAATTCTGCTAGTTGGATTCATTCTTGGATTCTTGTAAAACAGAAGAAAAAGAAGTGATTTTCTTAGATTGGGAAGAAAGAATCTTGTTCAGTAAATTTGACCTTAAGCAGTCTATTTTTTTACTCACGAATTCTTACTGGGAAATAAGGAAAGTGACCATGTAAGAATATTGAAGCCGTTGGACAAAATGGAAGTAATAGGTAAATATCCATCTGAATTTCCAGAATGTTCAGAAAACAAAGAGTTATACCTTGACATTTGTCCTTATTTTTCCAAGGCAGGATGTCAGTTAATCACTGGGACATGAGTTTTCACTCCCACGCTTCGATCATGGAATCCCTGAGAGACTACTTTAAATAGCAGCTCCAGCCCACAAACCTTCATGCAGATTGTGAAGGAATCAGTGTATAGCTCAGGCACTGCAGCAAAGCTGTAATTTCTCATCTCCTACCCCTTCACTAAATTACAATTAAATTCCATCATTCAAAACTGCCTGCTCTTGAGCCAGATGCATATATCACAAGAAGGCATTAAAATCTGACCTTTTATATCCCAATAAGAAATGTCATGAGTCCATCACAGAATCATAACTCCCTCTCGAATTAGAGCTAAGAAGGATCTGAACTTCCAAAGGGAACTAATCTGAAGACTTTTCTAGTAACCTCTTAAAAGTCTAAAGTCTAAAGAAAAAACTGAGATGACTTGTGTTTCAGAGCAAAAATAATAATGAATGAGTAAATAACAAGGTGTGAAAAAAATCCTACAAACAACAACTGAAAAAGGAGCACACCAATACATCTCTGAGAAGTCTAAGATTACTGGAAATGGAAAATCAGTAACATTCAGCAGAGGCCCTAAAACCCAAAACAATTATCCTTTGGCACTTTTCTAAGATTTACATCTAGTGGCTTCATCAGTATAGATACCTCAGAGACTCTGCAGAGTACTGTGGGGCTTGGTGACTTCAGAGCTTGCTCTTGGAATATTTATCATTTTAACTCAGTAAATAGCTAGTCCTTTGCCAGTGGGGAGAAAAGCAGGCAGCCTTATCCATCTTGGTGCTTTTCAAAGGTTTCGTTCCACAGCACACTGGGAAGCATCTGTCTTCCCTCTGATGACCACCTGTGCCCCATGAGAGTGGCAAGTAGGTATTTAGACCTTTGTAAAGAAGAGTATTTAAATAAGAAAGAAAACAGCCTAACTGAATAGTAAGAGGGGGGATGGGGACAAGGAGCAACCAGAGACAGAGATTCGAGAGCAATGGCAGCTCTACCATCAGTAGGGCGTGTGGGGGAAGATGTGAGGCAACGGACATGGAGCAGCATAGACGGAGGCTATACACAGGCGCCTCCACCTCCATCCACACAAAAGCATCTTTGGTACCTAAGGGAAGACAATGACAAAGCTGGATGACTTTCCTGACATCCATTCACATCTTCATTCATAAATATTTATTGAGCTCCCACAGTGTCTACATAAATGTCAGAGACATATCATGAGCATAAGGAGGAGGAAAAGAGATAATAAGGTATGCAATAGGTAGAAAACACAGGTAAAAATAAAATTCCCTACTTCAAAAGAAGAAGGAAAGAAAATATGCTTACTGTAGGGCTATATAGCATCATAAAGAAAATAATATTTGAGCTGGGCCTTAAAGAACTGGTAAGATTTGGACCTTCAGATACACTAGTGGGTAGGATTCTCTCTACCACAAACAAGAGGCCAAATGAAGAATCGTCAGGCAGGCCATGCTTCTTGACCTCCCCTGCATCTGTGAGTCACCTGAAGAGAATTTTTTCTTAAATCTGTGCTGGTATCTGCCCCCAGATATTTTGACTCAATTAATCTAAGGTGAGACCCAGGAATAAGTAGTTTGGCTTTTATGAACATTCCCAAGTGATTCTAATGTGTAACCAGCATTGAAAATCCTGACCTAGAACAGAACAGACATGGAGACTGGTATTTACCTTTGGAAATTCGTGCCAGGACATTATAAGAACCCCAGCTCTCCATGGGCCATGTTACAAGAATTGACACAGTTCCCCATAGACAAGATACAGGTAGAGAGGCCAAAATAAAGCATCAACTTCAACGTAGTCATAGTCCTTGGGGAACTTCCATTTATCGAATGAAGAGGCAACAGCACAGGAACTTTATGGACGGTATTCCCTGCTCTGGAGGACTCCCTGACAGGACAGCTCCACATTCAAGGAACAGGACACACAGAATCGTGAGTGGACAAGCCCACAGAACGTGCATAATGCTGCTTTTGGATCTGGGTTTGAGAACAGAGCCAGGTATGACTGATGGGCTCACCTTTGTGATGGCCTCTGACAATTTAATAAAGCAAGCATGGGCTTTTCTCAATGAAAAGACACCTTTCAAAGTTTAAGCTTTAGAGGGCATGATATTGCATGCATAGGTGGGCCAATTGTTTGCATCTGACAGCAGGGAGTCTTCCAAGTGTGAAGCTTACATTCATGTCTAAAGAGTGAGAATGGATTTGCATAACCTTAGAGTAGCTTCCTACTATAAATAGAGTAACTTCTGTTCCACTAATCTATTGCTGTACAGTCACATGCCAATTAATGACGGAGATACATTTTGAGAGAATGTTGCTAGGTGATTTCATTATTGTGCAAACATCATGGAGTGCATTTACACATGTGCCTACTACACATATACACTATGTGGTAGAGCCTATTGCTCCGAGGCTACAAGCCTGTACAGCATGTTATGGTAGAAAATATGAGATTAAATCAAACACCAAAGAAAATGATGTAATCAAGAGACAAGTAAACACAAGATGTCTGAGGCTGCTGCTGACGTCATACAGCATACTGTTTACAGCAAACTTTTTTTAATAACTAGAAATAATATACTATAAAATAGTGATATAAAGTATAATAGAGTAGATCTGGCCAGTGTGGCTCAGTTGATTGAAGCATCATCCCGTACACAGGAAGGTCACAGGTTCAATCCCCCCAACCTGTGAGGGCACATGCCTAGGTTGTCAGTTCCGTCCTTGGGCAGATATATACCCCAGCAACCAAGCAAGGTTGGATACATATGACAGGCAACCAATAGATGTTTCTCCCTCTCTCTCTCTTTCTCTCTCTCCCTTCCTCTCTCTCTAGAATCAACAAGCATATCCTTGGGTGAAGATTAACAAAAATTTTTAAAGTATAATATATTAAATACAGAAACCAGTAAAATAGTAGTTTATTATCATTATCAAGTACTGTGTACTGTTCATAATTGGACCAGCATCACCACAAACACATGAGTTATGCCTTGCATTACTAGTTAGGACATTTCCGTGGCTACGGTGTCACTAGGCAATAGGAATTTTTCAGCTCCATTATAATGAGATGGGACCACTGTCACACATGCAGTCGCTGACTGAAATGTCGTCATGTGGTACACAATTATACAACAAACTGCTCAAAAATGTAGTGGCATAAAACAAGTTATTGTTCTCTCACATAGCTCCGTCAGCGCCTGGATCAGCTCATCGCTTCTGCCTGGGCTCTCTCTCACAGCTGGTCAGATAGTGGCAGGACTCATGCGAGGCTCCACTGTACTGGCCATCACATGGCTGCTTAATACCGGTCACTACCTGGGAACTCAGCTAGGGCAGCTGACTGGAATGCATACATATAGCCTCTATATGTGACCTGGTGTCCTCACAGTGTGGTGGGTGGGTTCTAAGAGACAGAAAAAAGAAGCTGCCTGTTTCTCAGAGTATGGGTCCCAAAGCTGGCAAATATCACTTCCACCATATTCTATTGATCAAGGCAGTCACAGAGCCCAGCCAGACTCAAGAAGAGGGCCACATGTCTCATAGACCATATGTCTCCAGACAGCAAAGTTAAAAATTTATAGCTGTCTTTCATTTCCACACCTTGTGAGCTTATTCTCAATGCCGTATATTTGAGACTTAAATAGATATTTCTTCACAGTTCTTTGATGGCAATGCCCAATGCAAATAGAAAAGCAATACTGTATAGAATACAGATACGATACAAACATAAAAGAGTAACACCATTCTAGTCTTCATGACAAGCTCATCACCTCTAAATCTGAGTTGTTTTTTCCAGAAGTCAGGATAAGTTTGCAATAAACATCTCTTCTCTCCGCTACTCCTGCTGGTGACCAAAAGTAAATGCCAGTGAAGACAGGGTGAGAAGGACCACCAGTGGCCAGGGAACAGATCAGGGCCACACACAAGGGTCACATCCCTAGCCTGGGCCGTACGGCCACTGCAGAACTTTTCACCAATTGTGACTGTTGGGATTCTGCCAGCGTCAGCCCTGCAGTCTGCAACGATCCAGTGCCCAAGAGCTTCTGCATCCCTGAATGTCTGCGGGACTCAGAAATCAATATCTAATCACACTTAGCTGGAGCCCAATATTCTGTACGCTCAGCAGTTTACGTGTTTGGTCGCTGGGTATATAAAAGTTAACATGGGAAGCAGATCATTTGTTGGAATGAGTTGCATTAAAAATATTACCACTGGGGTGCAAATCACCGTTAATGACATTTATCGAGTGCTCATTTTACGAGAGTCCCACTCTACCAGGAGTTTTAAGGTGATACAGAGGAAATAGAAGATACTTTTTTTGACCTCAGAAGCTAATGTTACTCTTTTTTTTTTCCTCAGTCCTTCACTAGGAACATAACAGCTAGATTACTTCTCAAAATTTCTGTCGGCATTAAAGTCCTATTCAGAATAACAGAAATATCAGCTATATCTTGTCTCCTGGTAGGCAACGGCTAGCTAGCCTCTCCTCAGAGCAGAGGAGCATGCTGAGAAACCAACCAGGCCCCTTTGATAAATTTTACAGAGCCCCAGGTGTGGCCAAGTCCTTACTGTCACTTCTCTGTCCCTAAACTGCGTAATTTACCTTGAATTCACAGCCAAATCCCTTATGTGACAGCAGTGGCCTCCCTGCCCTTTTTCACAGCCTGTCTCTCATAACACCCAAGAAACAGATTTACACAACACTTCCTAGGTGAGTGCCTCTCAGACAGGAAAATGCAGATCCCAACTCAGTGGGTCCCTGGCAGAGCCTGAGGCTCTGAACTTCTCATAAGATCCCAGGTATTGATGCTGCTGGCAAGGTTTAGAGATCACTACAGAGAGAACTTTTCCTGCTCCAGGCAGTGTTTGTTAAAAGAAAGAAAGATGAAACAAAGGTCCCAAGTGCCCTGTGTTTTCGTCTCTCTGACCCCGGTCCAAGCACTTGAGAGTATATGCCAATCAAGCCTCAAGAAAAGCCTTGGCCTACTTCACTTAGCATAATGCTCTCCAGTTCCATCCATGCTGTTGCAAAGGGTATAAGCTCCTTCTTCCTCTCTGCTATGTAGAATTCCACTGTGTAAAGGTACCATAGTTTCTTGATCCACTCATTTGCTGATGGGCACTTAGGTTGTTTCCAGCACGTGGCTATTATAAATTATGCTGCTATGAACATTAGGGTGCATTGGTTCTTTTGGATTGGAATTTCAGGGCTCTCAGGGTAAGCCAGGTGGTGAGGGACAAATACCATATGATCTCACCTTTCACTGGAACATAATCAACAAAAGAACAAAGCAAGCAAAATATAACCAGAGACATTGAAATTAAGAACAATCTAACAATAGCCAGAGGGGAGAGGGGAGGGGGGAGGGGACTGTGGGAAGAAGGGTTTTTAGGAACTACTATAAAGGATACATAGACAAAACTAAGGGGGAGGGTGGAAGCAAGAAAGGGAAGTGGGTTTGGATGGGGGGATGGGGAGGGGAGGGGAAAAAATGCAGACAACTGTAATTAAAAACAATAAAGTAATTTAAAAAATAAATAACTAAATAAATAAAACCAAGTATACAAACAAACAAAAAATAAATAAAAAGGAAAAGCCTTGGGAATCTCAGAATCCTCCCATGTAGATATTCAAACTAAGCCCCAATTGTGATCTCAAGCTTAAAACATCAACCCTGTTTGTGGACACTGACAAAGAAAAAACACTGAAAACTGAGTTTTGAAGGCTTTGACGCTTTCCTTGGTCATGAATATCAGAGAACCACTTCAAATTGGTTGTCTTTTTTTTTTTCACACCAAAAAATGGTGGGGAGGGGGGTGCACGTTCTCTTTCCTTATAGGTCCTATAAAAGTGTTTCTTGACTGGGAGGATTATGACAGAGCACTAAGAACTAAACTTTTTTCTAAATTAGCTACATATTAGAAGCCCAGAAGTTTTGATTTTTTAATTTATTTTGCTTTGAATTATCTAGAAAATTTTCCCTAACTCCTCAAATCATAGTAATAACTTCTGTTGCTTTTGCTTTGGGTTTTTTTTTCCTTTTCCTCCAAGTTTTCTATATTCCTCACCCACATGTCATCTTAGGTCACCCTGCCCCTTAAAGTCTATCGATAAAATTGGCTTTACTTCCATTCTATATTCTCTGGAATGCCCGCCCAAGGGCTCTTTGTGTTCCTGGAAGAACTTACATTCTATGGTCATTTCCATTTTGAGCGTTCTGCCTCTACTGAATTTTGGTTCTCTGTTTTGCATTTTTTAGCTAGTTTAATTCTCCTAGATTGTCCCCAACCCAGTCCCTTCCCACCTTCATTTGAAGCAAAATGTATAGAAAGCTCTTATGTTTTGAAAAACTTTTACTGAAGGTCATAGTGGAGGGTTACATTGCTGCACTGTACACAAATGAATTTAAAGTACATTATACATAACTATTCTAGAAAATTCTATCAGGCACCCTCCTCTGGTGTATCTCTAAACCTCCTGCCTTCTTGCTGATTATTCCTTTTTTCTTTTCCTTCCCATTCCTCTCTCTCAACACCACCACTCTGTTCCCTGATTGCCCCTAAACAGTCCCATTTTATGTTCATACGGAGCTTGCACAGAGCGATTTGGTTCGTCACATTCTCTATTCCCCAGCTATACCAAACTCACTTTTGTATTTCCAAAATCCTTCAATGTGCTCTCCTCTATGAAAGAACGGTTGGCAGATTGCCATCTTACCTTGAAGGGGCTCCACCTTTTTAGAGGCATGTGGAATTTTAAATAGCTTTTTTTTTTCATTAGTAAGCATGACCTAGTAACTCTAAGGTAGGAAAAGCAAGCATTAATATGACCATTTTAGACAACAACTCTAAAACCCAGAAAAATCATATAACTTATATCTAGTCCCCTAGTTAGGGACAGAACCAGGACTGAGACCCAGGCTTCCTGATATCTGGTAGATTCTTGCTACTGTGTCATTTTTCTGTAGGATGAGACCAATTACAACATTTTACAGAGTTAAAGAAATGCATAATTTTCTGGGAGCCAAAATGAATAAATCTAAATTGTGTTACTGAACACAAGCTACTTGATGATTGTTTAAAAGGCTTTTTGTTTGCAATAATAATTGGCAACTCCACATGAAACTGCTTTTATAGAGAGGCCGCAAATCATCATTTTCCCCCCAAATTTTTAGAAGTGACTCCAGAACTGTAGAAGACAATCTGAGTCTGAGAACAAGAAAAATGACTATTTTAAATACCTACTGCTTTTCACAATCTTAAAGGCACTATTAGCAAGTGCCTCGAACAGTACTGTAAATTAATAAATAGAAGCTTTGGGCACCATCACAGCCAATATGAAATGATTAAATTGTACTTTAGAATAAATTGTATTTATTCACCTTCTTAACATTCAAGCCTTCTGAACTC
Source organism: Micronycteris hirsuta (assembly GCA_004026765.1). Lineage (NCBI taxonomy): Eukaryota > Metazoa > Chordata > Mammalia > Chiroptera > Phyllostomidae > Micronycteris > Micronycteris hirsuta. The sequence continues at coordinate 56,290 of PVJI01009704.1, read as the reverse complement.
TTTGGAAATTTGCAGAGGTCTGAGAATCCTGATACTACTATACGTCTGGCTGGTTGGCACAGCTTGTTTAGACAACATGCTACTGAGGTACATCCAGTCTTCAGGTGCTGACTTGTTTATGCTCAATTTTAACCCAAACTTCACAGAAAAGCTTCTATCGTTGTAACAAAAAGGAGGGGAGTCTATATGAGGAAGTGAGAGTGGCTAGTATGAGATCTTCACTGCTCTTACCGAATCTACCCAAAATACACACTGCCCAGTGGGCACACACATGCCCACACTTGATTTTGGATATTACATCTCAAAACTTTGTCTTTTTTCTCTCAATGAATCTATACTGAAGAAGAAAAGCAGCCCCTGACATCCAAAGATCTGACCTAGTAGTATTAGCTGGGCCTTGAAGTTCTGCTGAATACAAATAATTTCCCAGAAAATCAACATCAGGCAAGGCACTCTCTGACCGTGAAGGAAGAAGACAAAACCATAGCCACTCAGGAATCGTATCAAAACACAGACAGAGTGTGGATATCGTCCAAGCCACAAAATACCAAAAAGCCCAGATAATGTGAGTGACTGTTCATTCCTTCCCGATCAGAGCTTTAGCTTTGCTGCTCTCTCTAAAGATAAGATTCACTGAGATCACCAATCATAGGATGATCCTTGAGTTCACATAGCACCCAATCCAGAAAAAACCCTTGCTTCCTTGGATTCTCCCCCAAATTACCCAACCAAACTCAAGTCCTGTTACAAGTCCTTTCTGACACGATCTCCTTGAGACGTGCTATGGTCTCCATGGTATGTATTCTCCCCTCGCTGGGATAAGCAGTAAACATACTTGTTCAAATACAGGTGTGTGCCTTGGGGTCTTTGACGAGAGGCCATTGACAGGGAGTTTGGTAGGTTTGGAGTGAAAGACAGAAAAGTAGGACCGTGAGTGCCTTACCTTTGGCATGATGTGATACAAATAACAGTGTAGCACAGCTGGAAAAGTGGCTGTGTGGCCTTCTCCTCCCAGGCCACTCCGTGGCTGCATGAAAACGTGACTGCAACCACTGGTACGATCTGTATGAGTCCATGTAAATGCCAGGTGCGCAGCTGGAGTCTGCCTCCACTCCTTGAAAAGTTGATGTTCTCTGCAGTCCAAATTGGATTTTTTCATATAATCGCCACACCTTGCGTGCTATGATGTATCATTATGTTCGAAGACTTCTACATTTGTCATTTGGAACACAAAATAATATCCAGACTCTCATTTGACAATTCTAAACAGACTAAAGTGCCACCTGCTCTTGATTTTTTTCCAACCAATTAAGCATTTAAATTGTTTCTCATCTAAATTAAATTTGCTTTCTTATTATATTTTTCTTTCCCACAGTCATTAACCATATCTAGTAAACAATTGTGTAATACTCTAAGGAAACAAAATTATGATTGTAAGGAAGTGGAATTGAGAGTGAATAGGAATAAATGGTGAGAAGGGGAAACCATAACCAGGTGTTAGGCCTGGGACTTACCTTGTGGATGGCGATTGCAGACAGGTCACTTCACCTCTCTGGACTTCAGTTTTCTCCTGCATAAGAGAATGTTAAGGTGAGGTGTCTGAACTTTCACCTTCACTTTCTCCTCACTCAGAAGAGGAGGAGCTCCTTCTTTATTCCAAGACTCTCCCTTCCATTTGAGGCCTGGGTTCACCCTTCCTGGCTTCCATCAAAATGCTGTTTTGGGGATTCCTTCCGAATATGTAATCCCCTTTTCCCCCACTAACTTCTTCCTCTTTTCTATTAAAATTCCTATTTCCAGTTCATTCTCAAGAATCACTACCCATTGGCTTCTATGGCTTCTTTCTCCACTTCAATAGTACATTGCCCTCTGATTCCACACTCCTTCCTTTACAGCTGACTGTTCTCAGCCACCTCATTTTCAGCTGCTTTGGAAACAGGTATGAGAGACCTGAAGGCTCAACACAGACTCAAGGGAACATTTTTAAGGGGGCATGTGTTGAAAATGAATTCTTCACCCAATAGCATGACAAGTCACAGCAACAGATAACTATATTTAATAACCTGTTGGAAATGGACCATATTTCTGTTTTTCCATGAAATTAATTAGAAGCTTTCATGGAAACCTTATGGGAGACGTGATTGCATGCATACATTTTTTGTGTTTAATTGATGTTTAAGCAACTGGGTTAAATAATTTTCAACCAACTACCAAATTATTTTCCTTGGCTTATGCATTTATTAATTTATGGTTGATTTTGTTACACTAGAAAAGTATATGAGAAGTCAATTCTTGTCTTTATAAGGCTAGACTGAACTCAAAGGCCTGTGCTAGAGACAGATAAGGGAAAGCCAGGTTTTGCCATTCTCTTTGAGACAGGAGGTGCAGCATTATGATTATCTTTGCCTCAAAATAGCAGGTGGAGAAACTCTAGGTTTGTCTTCTCTGCTCCCACCCTAATCAAGCCCTGAACTTGCTCTCCTGACAAGCCTCAGGACTAAGGAATAGACATTGACAGGACTGGTCAAATGTAGTAACTTTCAAAGTGCTTTCAGTAAATAATCTGATTTTATCCTCAACACCCTGGGAAATCAGAAGAGGCAGATAAACAATCCCCTTACTCTCTCCACAGTCTCCTAGCATCACATAGAAGAAAAATTTCTCACCCTCTTTGTGCATTTCACAAACATTTATTGTGCACTTACATGTCGGCAAAAAAAAGGTTGAATTAAGGGGCTGTTGTGGTTTACTTTCTTTGGGGAAAGGTAGTCAGCAAGCCTCTGGGTGGAAGACAGGTATCTCTCACTGTGCGCAACACCAGCTCCTTTATAACACCAGCAGTTTCTATGGGCAAATATGGAACAACCATCCCCATCTTTCCAAGTACTACTAGAGCTCAGGTGGCAAACACAAGGCCCTCGGGCCAAATCCTGCCCTTCACCTTTTTTTAATCCGGCCTGGCACCTTGCTTCTGCCTGATGGCAGCGCCAAGCTCGCACTTAACTGTTGAGAAGTAGTTACATTTCTACAATCCCAAAATTACATTCAGCCCTTTGAAGGCAACCGCGAGGCTGATGTGGCCCCCAGTGAAAATGAGTTTGACACCCCTGGAGGAAAAGGGTCAGGAAGAGTTGGTTTTAGTGTTCTCCATGCAGACCACTTGCTGGGACCCTTCATGCGAACATGAGACTGTCCCTCAGTGACAGCTGCCGTCTGTGCTTTTCCATTTACAAAGTGACTCACTTGTGTTGTCTTGTTTACCCTCCTTTGGTCACGATCTTGTAACCAGGGTTTCTTTTCAATTCTTACTAAGAGAAAACTCAAAAACCCCTGAAAGAGTAGTGTTATGGGTTGAACTGTATCCTCCTAAAAGTCATTTGTTCAGGCCCTCCCTGCCAGTGTCTCCGAATACGATCTCATTGGGAAATAAGGACAGAGCAGATGCAGTTAGTTAAAATGAGGTCATGTGGGAATAGAATGGGCTCCAGTCCACTATGACTGGTGTCCTTATGAAAAGGGCACTTTGGATACAGATACCCACAGGGAGAACGTCATGTGAGCGTGAAGGCAGGGATCAGGGTGAGGCCCCGATCAGGCAAAGAGCACAGAAGGTAACCAGCAAACTACCAGAAGATAGGAGAGACGCAGAGAACAGCTGGCCCCTCACAGTTCTCAGCACCAACCAGTCCTGCCCACACCCTGACTTCAGATTTCACTTCTAGAACCGTAAGACGAGTTTCTGTTTAAGCCACCCAATTTGTGATACTTGTCACATCTGCCCTAGCAAACTGATACAAACGGCTTCATCAAAATCTCTGCGGGCATTGGCACGGGGGCCTTGGGGGCCCTCCAGGAGAGAGACACGGAGAAGAGTCAGTGCCCCCTCCGCTGTGCTGCAAACCACGTGAAGCGCTGGCATTTTTCAGGCTTTCTTCCCTCGGTGGTGCTGTTCAGGGTTGTAACCGAAGGAAACCGCAGAACTGGCAGGCACAATGAATGCTGGGGGGATGCAGCAGAACCCCAGAAGGAGGGCATCAGAGTAGAAGGAAAGAGGGAAAGCTGAGGCTGCCACCGGCCTGAGAAGGCATGTGAGAACCCCCGCCCCCACAAGTCGCCCGTGGACACATTGGGGCCATTACTTAGCAACGGGCACAATTCTCCAACCAAGTAGAGCAGAAGTCACCAAAACAACCCATTAAATCTGATCAACATTTTCATTAAGAAAATAACCCATAACTTTGAGTTCTCTACTGGGTTGCTCTGCTCATCTTGGGAAAAACAGCAAGCTCCCACTTCCTGTATCACTCAGGGACGGCTGTTAACCGGAATCATCCTGTGTCCGGAGAACACCGGAGTTTGGCAGGATTGCAGAGAGGAGGGAAGGAAATGGGCTCAGAAAACATTAACAACTTCAGTCGGCTAGGATGACCTGCAGTCAAGTACAGTTTATACAACTATTTTAAGATGAAAAATGGGGAATAAAGTGAGGGAAAGATGAAAGAAAAACAAAACAAAATTACAATGCAAGAAGTTGAATTGGTCGTTTCCAATTTTCTGTGCACCCTAAATAAAATGTGTTTAATTACAAGATAAAACCTTGCTTAATAATGCAAGATCTTGTTCTTTTTACTGAGTCCATTAGGGCAGGGCCGCACAAAGCAGCACCAGGACCATGCAAAGGGAAGTGATGGTTTGGATGATTAACTTGTCAGTGAGAATAAACAATATGTATATAATTTAGGCCCCCCAAAATGAGTTTGTGATCAGAGGGTCTCATGGAGAACCAAAGAATATTTGCCACAAAAGGCACAAGAAGAATGGATATCCTGGTGATTTAAAGAAACAGTGTCTACAAATATTGAAAGTATAACACTTCAGAGTACTTAGTATTTTGTTTTTAAAGGGTATTAATATGTATAATTATATAATTAATATAACTAACTTAGAAATAAGTTTCACAGATATTTTCACATCCCAGGATTGACAAGTGTTAATGATTATAAATTCCGGGTGGTAGAGATATCTATTGTAGTTATGTTATGCTTTGCCCTGTTCTGATTTTCAAAATATCCCAAAAAGTTTTTTAAAGAAAGAACTCTTATCTGACTATAGATTTCACATTTACTAGCATTGTGTGTTTGGGCGAGCATTTTACTCTCTCTGAACTGTTTCCTTATCCACAAAGTGAGGTTCATAATAATACAAGGTTATTTACAAGGATTAGAGGTGATTATAGAAAGAGAGGATGATAAATAGTGGGTATCCCCCAGATAGTGACAATTCTTATTCCTGAGTCTCCTCTCTACTATCCCTGAAATGCAATCACCCAGCCCTGTAGTGAGCACTTTGAGCCCTGACAAGGAAACCCCACCTCCCAGACCAGCCCGTTATGTTTCTGAATTCCTCATTGTTAGAAAGTCCACTAAAGGGTCACCCCACGACTATCACCCATGGTCCTAGTTGGGGCTACAAAGTCCTTCCACTCAGCATCCTTTCAGCTTTTTAATTCAGCTAAGAATCTTCCACTCCCTTCCACCTTCCTCCATTCTCAAAGCCTCTCTTTCCGGTTAAAATATCCCTATCTCTATCATCCTGGATGGGACTCCATTTTTTTCTTGCACATGGCAGTGTGTTTTCCTCTGAGCATGCTTCACTGACCTTGTCCCTCTTTAAGTCACATTGGCGGGAACTAAGGTTGGAGCTGTACTCTCCTCCCCATCCTGTGTCCTTGTTGTAGATTATGGATGAGCCCACGTTTTCTGTGAAGGGCCAGAGAGTAAATGTCTTCAGCTCTGCCAGCCATACAGTCTCCGTGCAATTACTCAACTCTGCCATTGCAGCGCAAAAGCAGCTGTAGACAGTACATCAAAGAGTGGGCATGGCCATGTACCAATAAAGCACGTTTTTTGCAAAACAGCAGGACATATTTGACCAACAATTCATGATTTGCTGACCTCTGTTTTAGACGATATTCTACTACAGAAAGACTTTTATTGGCCTTTCCAAAGGCTTCACCACACTGCTGCATCTTTTGTCATACTTGCCATTGAGCTGTCTTAAGCAATATAGCATTAATTTAAGCACCTTTCTGGGTGCAAAGAAGGGTATAGATGCAAGAACAGAGTCTAGCCAACCTCCCTTGTGGTACATGCAGCAGAGAGGAACACGTTGGAGCACTGCAGAACGAACCCTTGCTGCCCGTCCCTGTGCAGACACAACACTACAACCCTACCACGTATCCGCCCAGGTGCCCCACTTCCATAACTGAGCTTAACACAGAGAGAAGTCGATGCGCCTCATGATGGATGTTTTCAACACATGGGCGGCAGATTTCAAGATCCCAAGTGGAGAACTTTGCCTTCATCTCAAGTTACGTATCATCTTGATAGATCCAGCTCACCTCTCCTAACTCTTGTTAGGAGTAACTCTTGTTGAGTACTTTTTGGATAATCATTTTATTTTCTAATGTGTAGAGTCACATCTGTTCTTTCCTTTGTTTAATAAATTATTTTCTTTATTCATAAGGTGTTTGCATAATTAAGGTATTTACATGGCAGCAATTAATTAGCTGTTAATGAGGCACAAGAAGCCATGCAATTTCTTTCAACAGTAGTTCATAATTCAGTCCATTTTTTTTTATTTACTCAGACTTGGAATGTCCCTAATTAAGATTTGCTGTAATTTCCTGCCTTGATGATTCAGTGTCTGTAGTGTCACCAGCCTATTATCAGCATAGGAATAAAAAGAACACAGGATTTGTGTTTTAAAACACAAATATTAGTCCCGTTCCTGTTACTTTTTGTTTGAGCACTCTGTACATACTAAAAAATCATTGACTTGTACATTCCAGGTGGGTGAATTGTATGGTATGTGAATTATATCTCAATACAGGTAGTTCAAAAATATAGATGATGGATGGCTGAATAGATATTAGACAGATAAATAGATCAATAATAGACAGACAGACAGACCCAGGTACAGCTATTGAAGGCAACCTTCTGGAGCTGGTTGTGTCTCAGAATTGGCCTAGTGAGAATGGCTAAGCCATTCTAGGTAATGGTGTCTTTCTCTTCTTCTACCTTCACAAATCACCCAATCAATGAAAAATAAATTATTCAAAAATTCTTCTACAACTCAATTCCTGGTGCCTGCACTAAAGTTGACTCTTTTATTACATTTTTTTTTAAATTTAAGTTATTGTTGTTCAATTACAGTTGTCTGCATTTTCTCCCCACCACTCCCCACCCCCAACCCCAGCCAAACACACCTTCCTCCCTTGCTTCCACCCTCCCCCTTGGTTTTGTCCATGTGTCCTTTATAGTAGTTCCTGAAAACCCTTCTCCCCACTGTCCCCTACCTTCTGGCTATTGTTAGATTGTTCTTAATTTCAATGTCTCTGGTTATATTTGTTTGCTTTTTTCTTTTGCTGATTATGTTCTAGTTAAAGGTGAGATTGTATGGTATAAGATTTCAAAGTAATCATTATAACAAGCATCAATTGCCTACTTGGTATTAGACAGATTCTGTGCAAAAGTTATCAACTTCTTTTACTACCTTTATTCCCAGCTATATTCAAGTTTCACCAACTGTGGAATCTTTAGGCCCCATCCACTGAGGAGTGCCATCCTCGCCAACCCCTTTCCAGTCGGTGGGATTTAAGATAACCCCATCCTTGTCCCCACAGAAATACAGACCCCTTTTTGAGAAATAAAAATGTCATTTGGATCTAAAATTAAGTATTTTTCTTATTCAGACATTGTACTATAAATCCATCATCTGTGTTAATAAGGGAGCTGCATTTATGATTTAAGAATCTCAACAAAGACGAAGGTTTAGGGTCCCAAAGGAGATTAACAAACTCTCTGTTCTATCATGCTTGGCAGATTTTTCTCTATTATAACTCCTTGTAAAGAGGTATGGATCCACCTTATGACAAATAATTTCACTACAGAACTTACCTTCCCCCATCTGAAATGTAAACCCCTGTGTTTATATGGCGATCCATAGCAAGATTTGTGTGTACTGCTGTAATACTGCTAGCTTCGAATTTGCTACTTAGCATTCATTTAAAATGTTACTGCACTTACTGGTTCATGAAGTGTTTGTTTGTTTGTTTCCAACCTAGTCCTAACACCCTTTTCTTTTCAATACTATGAAAATCACTGCACATCTTCAGTTTTTGAGATGGCTGTTTTAAAACTAGCAACTTCTTGCTGAAGCATTCCACGCCAAACTTGAATCAAACGTGCTTCTGACATTTCTAAGCCTAAGACAAAACATGAAGCTTTAATTTTTCCCTTAGTTCAATAGCCTGCAGACCCTCTTTGCCGCAAATTCTCATGCCCACGAATGCCCCTAACATTCTTTCCCCTTGTCGTCAGCTGTTGGAGGGAGTTGCCTGTGCTGTCAGGAAGGCAGTTGCTGAGAGTCTCTGGTCTTAGCCACCCTTCCCCAAAGCGCAACCTAACCCTGGGAAACAGAGTGGTTTGGCCTGTAGCATACAGGGCACCCTTGCCTGTAATCTAGTAGGCCTCAGACTAAAGCAGTAGATGAGGCCTAAACCTGCATCTTGCGTAAAAAGACAAGAGTGTTAGCCCACAGGGCTTATCTTCTTAAGGTGCATGGACAAGGAAGGCAGAGGAAGAAAAGACAGATAGCAATCCACATAATAAAATCCTGGACAGCTCACCACTTCAACCACTAGGGTGAAAGACAGAGAAGAGAGCAAGTCACATCCAGGAACTGAAATCTCTTCTCAAACTGACTTTACTGTGAGTAAATGGAGCCTAATCAATATCCTGGAATCCGACCCAGGAGATTAGCATGTCTTCTACTTTGGGTGAAGAAAGAATCATAGGGTGGAGGGAGCCTCCCCTCTCTTGGAGGTCCCTAACTTGGAAGACCGAACTTCTAAAATCTTAAAAGCCAATCAGCCACCAACCTCCTCTGGCCCCTCCATTTTCATTGCCACTGTTCTTTGCCAGCACCCTTGCCCCTTTGTCTCTGCAGTGTGTCTACTGTGGAGACCCCACCATTTCTCTTCCTCACTTTCCAAACAGACTGCTGAGCCAGGCTGTAGGACACCACGTTGTACAGACTGGCAACTTGGAGACTCTCTGCATCCAATTCCTGTGCGTCTTCCAGATGGCACCCTCTTCCGTTCCACAGCTGTTTTCCCAAGTCTCCAGCACTCTTATGATGCTTCTCCCTCCTTCTGCCCACTGCACCCCCTCCCCGTTCCCCTAGCAGATTTGCTTAACTCTACTATACAGAGAAGACATGTTGTAAAGGAAGTCGATGAAGTTCTCGTATCTGAACCAATCCTATTTCTTTCCCTCCAGTCTCGTAGAAAAAGACGTTCCTTCTCTTCAACCCATTAAGCAGCATCCATGTTGTCCCTGGTAGGCTCTGCTGGTATCTTTGTGATATCGCTGGAAATAGAAGTCCTTATCTGAGCGCGTGTTTGGTTTGCTTTTCTCTTACTGTGAGGGAGGTCAAGCATCTCTTAAATGTCACTGCGTACATTGGATCTTTTTTGCCTGTTTTTTCTTTCATTTTCTCTCATTCTTTTAAACATTTTCTTCTTTTTATCTTTTATTTCTTAGTTGAATCTCTATGTCTTCTGCTGTGTTTTATTTTTTATTTTATTAAATTTATTGGGGTGACATTGGTTGATTAAATTATGTAGATTTCAGGTGAACAATTCTGTAATACATCATCTGTATATTACATCGTGCATTCACCACCCCACGTCAAGTCTCCTTCCATCTCTGTGTATTTGACCCACTCTAGCGTCTTCTAGCTCCCTTCGCCATGTTTTAGCTGTATCAAGCCCCACTGTTTTCCTTCCAATGTGCCTTTATTTTTATGATGATTTTACTTTCTTTCCTACATTCCTTTCTTGAGCTTTTCCAATTTACATGTTATCTTCTCCTATATTTCACCATCTCTTCCCTGGGCTCTCACAACTCTGTATCAAGTTCTTTATCATTAAAAAATTGTTTTATCGATTATTTTTAATTCATGCAATAGATTGGGTCAAATATTTATTTACTCCAAAGCTAGGTTTTTCTCATGAGCATTTTTTGTCTTACTTTTTCCCTGTTTCTTCTTCCTTTTCTCTACAGTTCATTATTATATGGATTCTCGCTTTTTGATTCCACATTATCAAAAGAGAGGAGGTTTTTTTAGACCAACTATTTGCAGGTATATGCTGGGCGGAGGCCAGGGCCTCGTCCCAGTGTGGCTGGAATGCTCTCTTTACCCAGGGTTTGGAGAGGGGTAGTGACTGGCAGCCAAGGCTCCTTCCCACAATAGCCACTTCTCTTCTCCCCTGATGCCATGGAGACAGCCCATTTCCTCTCTGCAGCCGTTCTGCATGATTTCTCATTTGGTTCTGCTTCCTCTGATTTTTAAAAGTCAGTAGAGTCCAGAGCCACCAGTGGCCCCTGCATCCTGTTGCAATGAGGGTTTGTGGTTTTGCACCTCAGGGTGCCCCCGCTTTCCCACTGCCGGGAGTTTGAGATCTGCAATCTCTACATCCTCTCGCCACATTCTCACAAATTAATGTTCCCTTTCTCTATTACCGTTGCTGTGGGAGTTTACAGTTCCTTAGTTACATCGAGACCTGACCGGGGAGTTTGTGTTTCTTGTGCTCATTTTTGTTCCTGGATGATTTCTAGAAAGAGCTAGAGGAAATGCCATATTTATGTTGTAATATTCACAGCAGAAATCTGTCTCTTTATACTTCCTCTGAAACCTTGCTTCATGGGAATTTTCCAGCTCATCTATTTTTTTCCTCAAATTTAGTGAAAGAAAATAAAAAGCCTCTCTTGTAGTTTCTACACGTATCTACCACTGTGTCTCTTCTCATTCAGCAAATATTTATTAAATGACTGCTGGGGATGGGGCACCGCAAACTATTGCCCACACTCTTGATCAGTTTTATACCTGGTGCCTTCCCAAGAGCCTGACACTCAAGTGTTTATGAATGAATAGAGGAGGGAATGAATGAAGCGCAGTGAGGTCATAAAGTATGGAACAATACAACCTAGTCAGTGGGGAAAGGCATTTTACAGCCACGGTGGTGCTGAAAGATAGGAAATACAGTTCTTCTCCCTGGCTATTAAGTGTTTTACATAAGACCCTTTCTGACGTGTTAAAAGTTAAATCAATTTCCAGGAAAACATGACTGCCAATGTAAAATATGCCCTGAGGGGATATTTTTCCCCTTCTAATACTTTCCACGCACATGAGAGGGAAAAGTGCACCCACCGCGTGTGTTCGATGTTGTCATCTAGAAGCTCGTGCCCTTACATTTCTCCAGGCCCTTCTTTGTAGGCTAGTAAATGAGTGTGTTGGCCAGGGATCAGTCCCTGCACAAAGCTGGCAGGTTCTCTGCAGCATGACGAGTCATCTCCTGTCAATACCTGGTTAGGCCCGGCTGTGAGACAGAGCAGACTGGGAGGGGCCAACGGGGACAGGCTGATCTGGCCACCCATGAAGAATGTTTCCCCATCTCAGGAAGGGTCCCACACTGGAGCAAGGACAGAGAGCCATGTCCGCTGCAGAAGATAGGTGATGGATTCTGGGAGTGCCCATGAGGAAGCCAACCCATGTCAGGCCACCACGGAAGGAATCCACAGTGTTAAGCAATATTGATAAGATGAGCACCATGTTCTGTGATGGAAGCCCTGCATGAGGGCAGAGGTCAAGGTACAGACTCAAACTGGACCCAAGGGAGCACACAGAAAAACAACCATCAGCTTCCTTAAGAGAAAAAACCCACACAAAAAGACAATGGCAGTATAGCATTGAATGTGGACCAGTGACTTTCTTGGTGTGTATAGAAGGAGTGTGTACTGGACATTTTTTTGGTCTGAAGTGCCCAAAATCGCTTTCCTGGATGCTTCTGTTAATAGAACCTATGTTTCCTATGGAAAGTCCATTTTTTGTGGTTTGGGTGAAGCTAACCTCATCTACCCCTTGCTCTGGGGTGGCCCCTTAACCCAGACGTGATGTCACAGTCCCTCCGCAGGATGCTGAGGTCCCTGAGGGGGTTGATCATAGCAAGCTCAGGCATCTAGTAGCCATGTTACTTACCTGTTTGAAAACAAACAGGCAAAAACAAGACACAGAGAAGATCAAAATCTCAGTAACATCATTTAATCCAAGAAGCAAGAAGCACCCCTGGAATTCCTTGTAAAAGAAGCCTTAATTGAGTGTCTGTCCCCTGCAGCTGCAGGAGTCCTTTCTCCCAAAATGTGCGCAGCTCCCAAGAGCAGGCGGGACTTGGCAGGGGCTTGGGACCGAGTTTGCAGTGTGAGATGGGACCTTCTGTGAAATTCTCACAATTCTCTATGTAACCACCAGATTTTAGGTTGGGATATTTTTTCAAAAGAGAAAATAAGTCTGTCTTTAGTCACTGCTGTTACCTTCTCTCCTCTTGTTTGTTTCTCACTCATCCTTTTCACGCCCACATTCAAGCTTCTGGATGAGGGGAGGGGTTGGCCGTACAACACTAGACCACTTGAAGCCGCCTATCTATGGGATGCTGGAGGTCGTCTTCTGGAACGCCAGGGTCCTCCTGTTTAGTGGAGGGGAAGGACACCTGGACCAGAATTTCCTGTCATCTGAGCAGTCAGCATAGGCCTGAGCTCCGGGCTGTTCAGTTTCCCCGGAAAGTAAAGTCAGATGGAGTTCTGCCTTGTCTCCTCCCTGCAGGACCCCACGTGGTCCCGTATAATGAGCCCAAAGACGTTCCCTGCTGTTTGTCTGTCACGAAAACAAGTAGAAATCTCTAGAAGGAAGAGCGGTTATTTAGAGGTAAATAGCAAAGGAAGGTTGGTAATGTCTGATCTCATATGTAGATATGGCCTGTGTATTCCCTAAGTAATTACCTTTGGTTTACTTTTTTCTAAAATTGCATTGAAAAAAAAACAGACCTCATGAGTTTTGTCAGCCCTTCTGTGTACATCAGACCTTCTCTACAACACCATCTGACCCAAAAGGGAATCTCAAAATTTGAATCAAAATCTTCAGTTTTCACAGAAAAGATAACATTAGGCTTCAGAGAAAATCCCAGATGTCACTTTATTTCTTCATTTAAAAACTTTTTCCTGGGTCTGCATTCCAGAAAATTTTGAATCACATTTCTGTACAAATTAATAGCCCCAATGAAGACTGTGTCGTAGATTTCATTTAAAAACACTATTAAACCAAGAAGGAGATGGCCAAATTAGAGAGGATGGTCAATCCTTGCCCAGTTTTCCACTGTTGTGAAGACAGAGACCAGGAGTAAGTCATTCTTTGTAGTTAGTTCTCCTGTTTTGGAAGAACAAGAAATCATTATAAAAAGCATCACATATTTCCCCTCAAAGGGCTTCATAACACAGGCACACAGCTTGCAAAACAGAGAGAAGAGAACGGAAACCCCCTCCAGAAATAATCCTCTCCAGTCATGACAAAGAATTATAAATGGGACCGCTGACCGGAGGAATGCAATGGGTTTTATAAAAGTTACGTAAATCTTAAATGGAGGTAATGCTCCTCCTATTATACTTGGGAGGGACCTATTATGCAGAGATGGGGGTACCCAGGACCTTGCTACAGAACCATAGTATTGCCTCATTTCTTCTTGTGCCACCAAATTTAACAATTGGAATAAAACTGTCACCTTGCATACTCACTGAGTTTTATTACTAAGCATATTGAAAGGCACGATACTAATGGAGCCAAACTTCCCACAATTGTTTGATCAATTTGCTGTTCCTTTATTTTAAAAAAATTAAGAAGAGCAAAGTTGCATTTTCCCCAGCCCTTTCTCAACCAGTAGAAAGTTCTTATTATTCCTTTTAAACTTGCAAATGGGATTCTGCATCTCAGAGGCCCAATCACCATTTCAAAGAAAACTATTTTATTTTATTTTTAAGAGATTCTGATTTTAATAGGTTACTTAGAAAGTCTATTTTGGAAATGGACTTGCTGGAATTAACTTGTTCTATATGGTTCAAAAAAGGGCAAGTTCTACAAGGAGGAAAATAGCCTGGACATTGCAATAGTTTATCTGGGATAACACTTACCTTCAGGGGTGGAGGAAGCAGTTCCCCTTTAATAGCTCAGCTCAGGCCTCCCTCTGCTATCACTTTGGTAGTTGCATTATGTTCGGAAGCAATCAGATGCAAGCGATGATTGCTTTCTAAGCGCCACAGAACTAGCAGCAGTAATTTGGTTGTTTTCAACCATTCTCCAAATAAAAATACTCCTTTAACACAGAGGCTCAGAGTTTATGAATTATTTGGGGGGGGGGGGAACATGTCATATACATTCTCACATACGCCATCACCTTGCATTGAAACAGAAGCAAAGATTGAGAAGGAGCTGCAAGAAATGAAGAGCACATTCTAACCGTTTGAAATGCCTAGAAAAAGAATGCACATGTAATGTCTATGCAATAACCCTGCAGGAAAGAGAACGACACACAGAAAAGAGAGTCCTGCATAAAAACTTGGGCGATGGTACATTTTAAATAGTCAGGTGAGATGTCGAAGCATTTTGCTGTTTATGCTATCTGTTTAACTATAATTCTGTACTGCACATTATGTGAAAGTCTGAGTTTGAGCAAAGTCGCCTTTGTTTTTTTCTTCAATTCACCCAGGCATTGAACCGGGATATAGGAGCTCTAGCTAGTGAAGGACCCAAAAGGCTGCAGGGCATGAATGATTAGGTCAATACTGGGTCCTCTGGCCGGGAGGATTCTTTCACCTGGCATCCTTCAAAACTGCTGCTCTCTCCTAAGTAGAGTCTGCCTCCACGTGGTGAAAGTGAGGAGTTGCTCTTACTTCCCAGTAGGCCTTCCTCTGCTTCTAAATCTGTGGGCAGGTATTTGCGGCCACCTGCGCCCTTTGGCCACCATCCTATTCTTAAGAGGTTTTTAACTGCTTCTCTGTCCTCTGTCCTCCTTGCCCCTGTTATTCTTTTTCTCCTCCTTTACTTCTTCTCTCCCCCTTGCCTTCCAGAGCCTTCCACAGTACTATTTAGCAGCCCAGAGTGAGGGCTAAAACTGATGCAGAACTTCTGTCTGGGGAGAGGATCTAGACTCTGATTTAAGGAATTCAGACAATACAATTTCAATGAATAATTAAAGACTTATCACCTTAAGGAGTAATAATACCATGATATCAAGAGAGCCTGGCAGATACTGATCAGATGTGGCTTTCACTGCCCCGGCCCCACCCCTGGCATATGACATGTAATATGTTTGTATGAAAACCAAGAAAGAAATCTGGACATGAGCGCAAGTTCACAGAGAATCAGGAGGCAGGAAGACGAAGTGGGCTCCTCTGTACTCTGCGCAGCAGGGCCCCTTGCCCACCACGTCCACCAGCTCCTCGCTAGGCAACCAAAATCAATGCCCCTTATACACATGTGGCCTCAGAATAAAACTTCCTGCTCTCCTCAGGGCCCTACTCCGACCAGCCTGCCCACCTGAGCAGCGAACCTACCCTGATTGTCATTTTCATCTTATCACATCCCTGCACAAGAACTCTTCAACAGTGTATTTCTTCAAATATACCTTCAAGGGTACAAGTCTTCAAAGGTATATTGGCATGAAAATACCTTGTGCATTCAGGATCTCTCTCTCTCTTTCAATCTTTGCTTCCTCTCTTACACACACACACACACACACACGCAGTCTCAAATTTTCTGCTTTAACCGTATTTCTCTGCTGGGTATCTTCCAATATCCATCTCTTTTTGCCTTCATGCATTTTGTTTGCTGTTCAGCTGCCCAGAATGGTCTGACCCAAGACCCACAGTCTCTGTGGAGCTTGCATCAGTCTGGAAGTCCCTTTCCATTTTGTGAAACTGCATTAGTGCACAGAGCCAAACATGTCACCAGGAAGATGTAAGTTGAAGGCACTTTCATACCCCTATGAAAGCCTCATATTAAGATATAATACATATATTTTAATGCAACTGTAATTTACAGAGCTATTAATCTTCGAAGGCAGGAGGCATCATGGGGGTTGGGAGAGTAAAGTGTTCATAAACTAACCAGGAAGAATTCAAGTGGCTTATGCTTTTGCCAGAACGCTGGGATGGAATTATGGCCCCATTACTCAAAGCCTGCCGGCTCTTTCCATTCTCTGATGGATGTGTTGAAGACTTGGGTTTCTGTTCAATTTCTCTGTTTACCCTCTACCTTTCACTCCCATCTAGTCACACCATGAAGCCCCCTAAGTACTTCACATAATCTGCCTCAGAGGCAGGAAGAAGGACAGGTTATTTGAGCTGTATCTTTGTTGAGAAAATGCAGAAGGAGGTCCCCATAACTCAACCCAAGGACTCTGCATGGGCTGTGCAGAGACCTATCTTCCCGTGAAGCACCTGCCCATTGCGGCAGATATATTTACCGTGAAGCACCTGCCCATTGCCTCCAGATCTAGTCAGCATGGCTCATTCCCAGTGGCAATAAAACATGATGTGCAAAACAGCCACAGGTAAGGGAAGATCTAAATACCATTCAAGTATTATGCTAAATGTCCCTTGTTCATCTTTTGGATGAACAATCTAGAATCACCTGGCATGATCATTTGTAAATGTAGGTTCCTAGGCAACATCCCAGACCTAGACAGTCAAAATCCTGGAGGTAGAGCCTTGGAGTATGAATAAGCAATGGAGGTCATCTTATCCACACTAACATTTGAGAACCTCTTCCAAGTATTCACTCTTTTCCTTCTTTGAACTAAACGTGGTATTCCAGACAAGACCTACCTTAGATGAAAACATGGAATAGCTTAATGTGTAAAAACATCTGCTTTGTGGACTTGCTTCCACCCCTATATCACAAACCATAACCGTCTCCGAGCCTTGGCCCTGAAGCTGTATTAGGAACTCACACTGCCCTGGGTCTCCCTTAAAGCACCAGCCTGGACTTACTGCACCCATGTGAGAACAACGGGTAGGTACTTCCATGTGTTGGCAGTGTTAAAAAGGACATAATTTGGGGCAGATGAGGAGACATTTGGACTTGTCAATCACATCATTAATTCTAACCAGTCTCTACCATTTGCTAGCAGGTTCAATACAACATTATCTCCAAAATGAATTAATAATCTCCATTTGCTCCCCCCAAAGAGTAAGGCTTAAAAGTACTTTAGAAAGTGAAAAGTGGTATATAAAGAAAATAATTTATTATGACTTATCTCAAGACTAGTCCTGAGATATCATAGGTATCATAGCAGTTTTTTTCCTGCAGGAAGCCAAAAATTCTGACTAAGGTCCTTGCAGCCCAGCCCGGGTCCAGTACACCCTGTGACTAGTGAAGGCCGGGGTTCCCACAGTTGACCCTGCCTGCAGCTCATCCTCTTTGTCCTTCTCTGTCCTCATGAAACTTTGGCTTAGACCTGCCCCACCATGCGATGTGGCCTACTCAGGGTCGTGTTGGGAGTTCTACCCCATCCTTTTGCTAAAAGGAAACTGCTCCGGAGAGGTGACAGGAGGTACAATTAGAGACAGGACCAGAACATGGACCATCTGACTCTCAGCCCAGTATGTCACACTGCCTTGAGGTCACTGAATCTATATGTACTTTAAGATCTCTTTGGGACATTTTTGTGGCCCTTGGGGACATTTACATGCTGACCATGCCTGGCCTGGTACCTTGATTTCAGCCATCCTCCTTATCTCGCTGCCTATAACCAAATTGTCTTGATAGTTCTTCCAAGGTGGCTGGGTATATTTTTTATGTTAAAAACACCCTGTAGAAGTGACGCAAGATATCCAGGTGTTGTGTGAGAGGAACCCATGCCCTACACGGCGCTGGCCCATATCCGCGTAGGCTAATGCTTTCTTTGGCGTTAGATGCCATGCTGACATTTGGCTGCCTACTCACTGCCAAAGCCTTTTGTGTAGAAGGGTAAGTACTACAGAGAAGGGGAGACAGATGGGTGGTTAGACTGTTACACAGTCTGCTCCATCCTAAGCTAGGTGCTCACGAGGACTATTGGAGAGATACGAAGGAAAGATGAGAAGACATCTTAAAAGCCATGGCTGCCTCTTCCAGATAGATGGTCAAGAATCCCCAAAGGGCATCCGGTAACACATTCAAGGAACTTGTTTGAACCTATATTTCAAAAAGACTGAGCTGAAGCCTTTATCCTTTAGGCTACATTAGAACACTGAAATGGGCCCCAGGGCTAGCCTTTGTGCATAAATTGCTGGCAGACTGTTGGTTGTTTTTTTTTAGCCTCAGAACTCCCTTGAATTTTTGAGAAGTGCTCATTGAAATACAATGCACATCTTCTCTCGCCAGAGCCAGTGAGGGGAATGTAAGGGCTGGACAATGCTGTCAAATAAATATGATGCACACAACAACAGTGGCCGGGTATAACCGCCTAGTGAATTTGAAAACCAAATCTGAGAGCATTTGGTGGCTTGATTAATTTGCTTTGCCTATTTGCCATCTGTTGTTGTCTCCAGGAGCCCAGGACGGGCAGCCCTGCTTGGTTCTGCTGACTTAGGCCAGATGGAAACTCTCCTTTTACAGGGCATGGAGAGTGGGGGTCTGCAAAAGAACAAAGGTCCTGGGCCCCTGCTCTGATCTCACTGTGCGGCTGGAAAAGCAGGTTTCATGTACGCAGCTCCTCCCATATGCTTCAAAACCACTTTTACAACCTCTACCTCTATTTAAAAGTTGTGCAAATGTACAGGTTCACCTGTTTTATATCTACACGTGCTGATGACTGCAGAGAAAAGTGAGGTCACCTGGTGACAATCAGGCAATTGTTTCTTTTGAGTTGAGCTGTGGAGTGTCACATTCGAATTTTGCTTTGCTTTTTTTTTTTTTTTATAGCTGAATTAGTTCATTCTTTTCACAGCAAAGCTTTTCACCAAATGCCTCATGCACACTTGGTGTGCAATGCCCTGGGTAAGCTCGGCTTTGCTTTCTGAACTATGAAAGGATCTCTCATTTCTGCCCTTGTCCTGCTCCCCCAAACACACTTTAATTTGCCTCATTCATCCTCCATCAGAAATAGAGTGAGTGCTTCATCCGCGAGGGCCAGTGAGCGACAGACTGGAGATCCAGAAGTGAAAGCACAGACCCTGGCCCTCCAGGAGCTCACAGGCCAGTAAGGGAAGCCAAATAAATAAAACTGTGCTACACACATTATGATAGAGACTTAGGGAGGGCTCTCATGGCAAAGACTTATAGCTGTCCCCAAAATGGATCCCACCCCTCTTCCACAGTGATGGAGTTTTAGCTGAGCACATAGCCAGCTCCCACCCCTGAACGCCCTCCTTGGAAACTAGGCACAGTCATGTGACTGAGTTCTCCCCACCAGGAATGCAAGCGGGAAGCGATATGTGCCATTTCCACGCTAGGCCTTAAATCACTATACATGTGCTCCGCCCCTTTCTGACCATTTCTCATGTGGTGGAACATAGACATGCCTGCAAACCAGTTTCTACCATGATAAAGAAGACGGTGCCCTAAGGGGTGGGAGAAACAAGCCAGAAGGAACCCTGAGTGACTACACAGAGCAAACAGGCCCCCGTATCGATCCTGAACTGCCTATCCATCCTAAATTTTTAGATTTGTTCTTTGTTCCTTAAACCACTGTATCAGGTCTGTCTGGAAAACAGTCCAGCCATTGCTAAGGCAGAGAACAGTTTGTGAGACATCAATGTAACCTGGCAGCCAAGGATTGTGGGCTAGAATGTGCATGCGTGAACAGCGATGACTTCACTGTACTAGTCAATGGGGGTGGCAGACACCATTGAGTGAGCATGTGGACTGTGTGGCCATCCATTGAAAATGACTGAGCAAGTAGAGCACTGAATCTGCATCGAATTTGTGTTAAGCTTGAACATTCCTCTGCGGAAATTATTCAGATGATTCAGAAGGCTTTTCAGAATGATGCAATGAGCGTAGCACAAATCGAAGCATGGCACAAATGCTTCAAAGATGGTGGAGAATCTGTTGAAAGGGATCCACATTCTGGAAGGCCTGCAACAAGAACATCTGAGAATGTTGAATGTGTACAGGCTGCAACCAACAAAGATCAGCGACTGACAGTGTGAGAACTAGAAGCTGATATGGGGATTCCAAAAACTACTGCGCCCAAGATTTTAACATAGGACCTTAGCATGAAACGTGTCATGGCAAAATTTGTTCCGTGGCTTCTGCTACCAGAGCGGAAGGAACATTGTGCTGCAGTTGCTGATGACACTGGGAGAACCGTGTGAGGTCCTAAGGTGCCTTCCGTGGAGGGGACTGAGGTGTCACTGTCCTTTGTACAACGTTTCTTGTATCTTGTATCTTCTTCAGTAAATGTCTCTATTTTTCATCTTGCACAGCTGGATACGTTCTGGACAGACCTCGTGTTTCTGGGCCTCCGTGCTGTCGCAGCTCAGCTTTCCCTCTAACCAATCCAGCACTGTGCTCTACACTGCAAGACTGACGGGCTCTCTGCATGGGAGTAAACCATTCCTCTGTGATTACAGCGCCCTTCCCTCGCACCTAGCACATGCTCATGCCTGCTGATGCAGGCGGACTATAAAAGAACTATTGTTAAAACAACAGAATTGTTGAGTAATAAGGGGTCAGAACCAGAAGGGACATTTGAGATTACCCAGGAAGCACTGGGCAATGGAAAGGGTATGCATTCCAGCATCAGAAAAATCTAGGATCGAATCCTGGATCTGCTCCTCACTTCCTCTGAACCTTAGGCAAGAATCTTCATGTCTTGAACTTTGTTCATTTTCTACATAAAAACAATAATAATATCTATCTTGCAGCATGGTTGAGAGGATTGTAATAGATATCAATGCCCAGCACAGTGCCTGCAGCAGAGTACCATTCTATAGGTAATTATTATTATTAGCATTTTGCAGGCCTGCCGAGAAAAGAACTAAATGCCCTCTCACTGCAGAGATGATTCTTTCCTGCAGGGACCAACACTGCTACTGGCTCAGCTAAAAAGTCTCCCTGTGTTGAAGAAATGTAAAACGTGGTCTCCTCACCTACGGAAGCAGGCAAAAGGACATTTTGCTTTAAATTGCCCTGTACACATGTTCAAATTTAGAATGATGGATCTAAACTAACTTCCACCAGGAGGACAAATGTATCTATTAAAAGCAGAGAAGAGAATTGACTCCTGGATAAGTTTATTTTATTGCCAAATTTTACATCACTTTTTCTGGATGTCTGCTTCTCCAGATTATAAACATGCCAAAAGGAGGAGCGTGCATTTTTCATGCCGTCTTCTTCAACTTAAAGCATTGAGCACCATGGCAGGCATTCTGTAAGCATTCAATAAATATTAAATAAATCAGCCCGGCTGGTGTGGCTCAGTGGATTGAGCGTGGGCTGGGAACCAGAGGGTCCTGGTTCGACTCCCAGTCGGGGCACATGCCTGGGTTGCAGGCCGGGTCCCCAGTGAGGGCCATGTGAGAGGCAACCATACATTGCTCTTTCTCCCTCCCTTCTCCTCTCTCTAATAAATAAATAAAATCTTTAAATAAATAAATCATAAAATTTTAGAACTATAAGGGCCTTTAGAGATATCCTATCTCACCCTTGTCTTTCAGATTGATTTCTTCATCCATTCTTTCAGTCAATATATATTTACCAGGGGCTACAATGTGCTGACAGATTGGGCTACACTGGAGATGTGGAAAGCAACATCACAATTAGTAACCTGACTTTCTCAAAGTTGAGCTATTAGAATTAGGAATAGTGTCCAGGTCTTCCAACCTCAGCAGTCTTCCTGCAGAGTCTTGAGCACAGCCAGATCTCACCCAAAGGGGCCATTGACTCTTCCAGTTCCCCGCTACCCCCAGGTCTGGGCAAGACGTCTGCTCATCTTTCAGGGCTCAGATCAAAGAGGCTTTGTTTGATCACCCCAGTTATAGCCTCTAAACATCCCCCTTCCCACAGCTGATGATAAAATCACCCCTCCATAATCAAAATAACTCTATGTCAAATATTCTAAAAGTTAAAAATTCAATTAATAAAAATGTTCTTGTGTTTTGTTCCCTCAAAGTCCTTCTCCCCTGAGGAAAACTAGGAATAATGTGACCCTCTTTCTTCTTAAATTATGTCTAAATCTTTTTTTTAGTGGTTCTTCTACCTTGTCTATATGATTTCTTATCTCTTTGTTAGCTTTTTTATTTTGAAATAATTTCAAACTTTTGGTAAAATTTTAATAATAGCACAAATAATCCACATATACTCTTGATTCAGATTGCCCAAACGTTAATGTTTTAACACATTTATTTATCATGCTGTGAGCATATGTAAGAGTGTGTGTGTGTGTGTGTGTGTGTGTGTGTGTATGTCCTATTGAATTGTTCAGGAGAAAGTTGCAGACATCAAAGACTTGAGTGCTTTGCTATCAGAAAACAAGGACATTCTCTTACATAAATAACTATCGTACAGCTATTAAAATCTAGAAAAGTTGTATTGATAGTCAACTATTTTGTAATCTGCAGGCCTTATTTACTTTTCATCAAGTGCCCTAAAATGTCTTTTGTAGCGAAAGAGGAATAAAAATTTGTACTACTCAAGGATCCAGTCCAGAACCGGGCATCTCCTTTCATCTGCTTTGATCTAAAATTATTCCTGTTGTGATTTTATCTTTCGTGGTCCTGACATGTGAAATACAGGCCAGTTTTCTTATAGTTTGTCTCTCTGTTTAGATTTGTCTTATGTTTCTTCAAGATTAGAGTCATGTTGTGTGTTTTTGACAAGAATCTCACGAACGTGTTCCTGTCGTTGCACCTTTTCAGGGAGCACACAATTTCCATTCTCCTGGAGATGAGTCCCTGAGGCTGCATTCTTTTTGGAAGCTCTAGAGGAGAATCTGTTTCCTTGCCTTTTCCAGCGTCTAGAGGCCACCATCACATTCCTGTGACCCCTCCATCCATCTTCAAGACACAGTGTAGCATCTTCTCTCCTCTCTGTCCTTTGCTTCCATCTTTACATCTTTTTCTCATTTCTGATCCTCCTCCACTCCTCATCTTGACCCCTGTGAGTACACCAGGCCCACCCAGCTAATCTGGGATAATCTCCATGTCAATACCTTTCGTTTAATCCCTTTTACCATGTAAAGTAACACAGTCACAGGTTCCAGAGATTAGGATGGGACATTTTTGGGTGGCCATTGATCTGCCTATCACAGCCAGGCAGTCTAAAGAGAGTAGTCTAAAGAGAGTCTGTTATCTATTGTGACCCTTGACCTGCACAAAAGAGGTCAGACTAATTGTTGGTCTTTAGTGTCATTGCCAATAATTACAGGGGTTGGGGGGCGGAATACGTGGGTCAAAAAGCAGCTCCCATCCCCAGTGGTGAGACATTTCACACCCATTTATTTCCACATACAAATATATAAACTGAAAGCATCCCAGTTATTCCAGAACGAGATTTGTTGTTAAACTTTACTTGAATCATCATTATATTGATGCAGTTAATAAACATAGACAGTACCACCAAGTAGTTGTAGCTTCAATATGGCATAACCCAAGGCTGCTCAGGCATCAGGAGAAGCATGTGTGTTTGTATCAGTCAAACTCAAATCACGTTGTGCCAGACTGCTTGTTTGTAACTGTTAATGACATCAGACACTGCAGAATCATTCAGGATCAATCACATCCCAGGTCCCTTTGCCCAGGCTGCCACCTGGAAAGCGTACCAGACAGGCTGACCTACCTATGTTTGTTGTTAGGGTAAAGAAAGCTCTGTCCAGGAACGGTCGGGGTGAAATCCCAAATTTT
This sequence comes from Micronycteris hirsuta, assembly GCA_004026765.1. Lineage (NCBI taxonomy): Eukaryota > Metazoa > Chordata > Mammalia > Chiroptera > Phyllostomidae > Micronycteris > Micronycteris hirsuta. The sequence goes on along the minus strand of PVJI01009704.1, from coordinate 32,513 downwards.
CAAAATGGGTTCCTATAACTCTCCACTCCTTTTGTCCTCATCGTTAACCAACAGTGACCAAAAGGAGTGAATCCTTCATGGGACAGTCACAGTCAATGACCAAACTGCCCTGCTAAAGAATTTGGACCAGGAAAAGGCAAGGGACGAAGAATCAGAAATCTTTGGAGTTGATTTTCGAAACTGCCATTCCAGCCCTAAACAAGTGCAGCGGTGCGGATGGTAGGGAACACGTGACGTCCGTTAAATTCTTTGACTATGAGCCTGTCATTGAATGGTCTTTGCAAATGATCCAGAAAGCATGACACATGAAACAGTTTAGTTGTAAGGGCCACAGTGGTGTACCTAGAGTTGGCTGGTTGGACTGGAACAGCAATGCCATACCCTGAAAAAATGTCAAAGCAGTGAGGTAATATCAGTAGTCCCGAAAGGGGTCAAAGCTTCAGTGTAGTCCATTTGCCAGGAACAGAGAGAGGTAGTGTTCCATGCAGGGAGTCTTCCTTCACCATCAAATAAACAAGCCAAATTTTTGCAGGAGTCACAAGTCTGGCATGCAGTGGAAGCCTCTGCATCCCTCGGAAACACACGGTCCTCTACAGTCACCCTCCCTGTGAGAAGGAATGTGTTGCCATGTCTGATGTGATAATGACACCAGGTGTCAATGGCGGCAATCTGGGCATGGCAGACTTGATCGACGGCTAATTCTAGTTCATCTGACCAAAGAACAGGCCCTCACCATGAGTACCTACACAAGTGACCATGACTGATGGGCAGATACAATTTGTTTGCCCAGTTCAGAGCCCCAAAGAAAGGTGTCTTTAATCTGCTAGTGTTAGTCTTCCAAGTGGCAGACCAACTGGCTAGGCCACTGGTAACAGCCCAAAAGTCAGAAGGAGTCCTTGAGAGCAATCTAGCTCACAGGGGTGTCCAACCTGCTGCCCAGGATGGCTGTGAGTGTGGCCCAACACAGCCTTGTAACTTTACTTAAAACATTATGAGATTTTTTTGTGATTTTGTGTCACAGCGTATTTAATGCGTGGCCCAAGACAACTCTTCTTCTTCCAGTGTGGCCCAGAGAGGCCAAAAGTTTGGATACCCCTAAAGCAAAGGTGACTCATCCCTCCGTGCTGCAGTTAGTCTTCCAGAATTGTCATTGGCTTTGGGTGACTGCTGCCATCCAGTGGACACCATCAGCTTTCAGTGTAGCTGAGCCTAAGTGCACTAGCTCTACCCTAGGATTACAGGTGAATCTCGGCGCATCAAGGATCCCACTGAGCCAGCAGCTTTGCTTCAGTAAGTGGGGAATGAGGAGATAAGAGTTTCTACCAAAGAGATGACTGACACTTTTTCATGTAAAACTCAGGTTTTCATGTAAAACTTCCATGAAACTAAGTGAGTTTCATGTAAAACTCCGATGACACTAGAGCTGCTCCCTTAAATATGCCATTTCCGTTTGACAAAACAGACTGATTGCACGGGTCCCTTTGTTCCACTGAGTCCATGTTGACCCATCCCAAAATGGGCGTATCCAGCCTAGTAAGACGTTCAATTTCTACAAGAGAGCTTAGGAGCAAGTCAAGAGCTGCCTTTAGGGGTAAGGGGGGCAGTATTTGCTGGCTGCGTCATAGAGGTGGTGCATTGAGCTGAAAAATGGTCTCTCCTAGCACTGAAAAATGGACTCTCACCGTCATTATGCCCTGAGCAAAGGCTGACATTTCCCTTTTCCCATCTGGGCTCATATATCGCTCTGTTGGACCAGTCAGGAGGGGGCAATACCTGTGCTTGTCCCTGGGCAGAATTCCCTCTGACATTTAGTCATTCACAGTATAAGCATACAAAACATTATTACCAATTATTCATTCATTAGTGGAAACCACAACGGTAGTTCCTTGATGGCCTAGAAGCCCCACGCCACTGGAGCTTTCCTTCCCCACTTCCCAGTGTGTCCACATCCCATAAGATGAGTTCAGGCACCAAGGAGTCTAGCTTGAATGCACATCCGAGCCTACAGCAGGTTTCCAGACTGTGCAATTCCCAGCTGGGAGGGCAGGAATTGAAGACTAGCGGGCAAATCAAGGGTTTGGTGGGAGGGCAGGCACTGCAGGAAGGAAATTTTATTGTTAGCCTTTTTATTCTCTTTCAACCCCTCACCCTAGGGCCAGAGCCTAAGCATCAGTCTTGTTTCCTCCCTCATATACTTCCTGGTGTCCTGCAAGCACCAGGACCCAATATCCTCTTTTTTCTGCCCCTGAACACACGACTCTACAGTTCCACCCCGCTGTTCAGAGGGCCTTGGGGGACCTCTAACCTAGCACCCCATCTCTCAGGACCAAGTCAAGCTGTGCTAAGAGCCAGGTGGACGAGTGCAGAGCCCCTGTGCTGTTAGGCAAGGCAGCCAATGGGTTCACTTTTCCCTCTGAGTGTCCTCCTGGTTACGGCTTCACCAATGTTTTCAGTTCATCCAAACTAATGCTATTGGTTCACCCAAAGCTCTATTTAAATAGCAAGGTCCTCATTGCTGACACCAATTTCCTGCTTTGGGGGACTCCTGGCTCAATAGCCACAGACACACTGCCTTTAGCTGGGGCCATGGAGCTTACTTGCCATGGTCATGAAAACAACTCTTCCTCTGCCCACCAAGAGGAAAGAATAAGCAACAACCAAGTGCCATCAGGGTAGTTTGTTTACTCCTACTTTTTGTAACTCACCCTTTAAGCATTAATTCAACTCACTGTTTCTTAACAGGCAAAATAGTGGGAAACCCATCCTCCACCGCTACCTTCCACACGCGTAGCCCTCCTCCCCACTATTGAAGGAAGAGCATTCATGGCCAGATCCCAAGAATAGTTCTCATCTCTCTGAACCTGGTTCATGAAAACGTTGCCCTTCCTCTTCCAGAAAGTCATGTCTTCGTCAGCATCCCTAAAACCATCAAAGCTGCAATTTGATTTTCCTTTTTATAAGCTGGTACTGTTTCATGGGTGCTTGCAGAACACACGTCTCTTGGACCAGAGACCGCAGACGTGAATTACTCACAGCAGAGCAAGCATCATGACCTCAACATACGTACATTGGTTCCCCGGCCCTCGAGTCCCATGGAGGCCACATGAAGGACCTAGCTGGATGCCTCCACATGTGGTACATTGCATTACAGAAAAGAAACACTTATTTTCAAAAACCCACCAATTTTATAACCAACAGTAAGCAAGCCTGCTTTTTGGTCCCAGAGGAAGACATTAGCTCACCCTTCAAAGTGAGCTCGCTGCAGATACAACCCAGAGCAACAGCCTGCATAAAAAGAAGGCAGGGCCACGCTTCCTTGGCACACCCAGCAAGACGTGCAAAAGCACAACAGCCCCACGGAGGAGCTTCTCCCAACAATAACCAGCCCTCTAAAAAAACAGTGATCACTTTAAAAATTCTGCCATCATGTGCCAATTTTCAGGTTTAAATACTTCCACCATGGCTGAGGATCCTAAAACGATTTCTGGAGACATTTGGAGGGGTTACACTCGTGAATAAAAGAGAACATCTCATAAAATTAAAATAAGAACTGGGCTGTGAGAGTCTCAATCTTTGAGTGGTAGTCCTCTGCTTTTCTTTCTGCCTCTTTAGTAAACCATTAAACTTATGTTTATAAATTTCTGAGTCTATAGTCATTTTCTCTAACATCATCTGTTTTTTTCTTCATAGTATTTACTGCTACCTTAAAATTTCCTTCTTTCTTTACTTTGTTGATTGTCTTGTTGCCCTTAGAATGCAAAAAAAAAAGAATTTTATCTATCTTGTTTACTACTTTATCCCCAGCACCTATAACGGTGACTAGTATGTGAAAGATATTCAATAACTATAGGACAAATAAGTGACTTCTGGTTTTAGTGCCTATTCCACCTCATTATGCCACTTCCGCATTCAGTCATGGCAGACAGCAACTGAGATGGCAAACAAACTCCAGTTTTCCCCTTACAATGAAACTGTGATTGGGTTTCAGGACATCGGACATCCCAATGTGGCCACTCATATAATATGTAAAATCAAACTAATCATTAAACCTTCCCATGCCTCAGGCTGCTCCATCTAAAGTGCTCAAGGACCTCTGAAAGAATGGCTTCCGTTTTCATTGTGGTCTCTCTGTCCGTACAGCGCTGAGTGTGTATCAATTACAGTTTTTTTGTCTCTTTCTAATGACCTCCTTGCCTCTGGAGGGCGATGGGAGAGCAGAGGTGAATAGCTGTCATCTTGCTTTTCTGACACTTCCTGAAGTGATTCAGAAATTCTGAAGAGTCTTTGAAGGCAACTTCTCTGCTTCTCTTTAACCAGAATTCAAACCATTACTCTGACAAGTTTCCCAAACTCACCAGTCATCTGTTTTCTCCACTATAAAATGGGGCCAATCACACCTGCCTCACAGGGTGGTGGGGAGAGTTAGACCACCTAAACCAGCATTTCGCAGAGTGGGGTCCCTGGTCCAGCCGCACTGGCATCACCTGCCAGCAATTAGAAATGCAAATCCTTGGGCCCCACCCCTAACGCGGAAAGGAGTTACCTCCCCCCTCCTGTCTGTGGTTTAACAAGCCTTCCAGGTGATGCTGATGTATACTGAAGTTTCAGAACCACTGGCAGATGAAATCACTTGACACTTGCTTGGCCCCCAGATGTCTGCTTTTCACTTACTCATTCAGATTTATTAGCCATTTGAACGAATCCCAGCTAAGCTGCAGAATTATTTATCCTCCTCTGACTTGGCAGATGGGTACGGGGTGGGAGACTTAGGAGCACATCCTGCTCCGTAACTGAAGTATACATGTTTGTTTTAGCTGCCGTTCCTCTTCTTCGCAGTTATCACAATTTCACCAATCATTCCCTCCATGTTTGTATTTTTCTTTTTTCTCCATTTCTTTATTTGTCAAGGAGTTGTTTCAATAGACCATTTTGTACCTATGTGAATAGCTATGCATTTTAAATAGATATACATTATCTTATCTGAACGCAAACCTTGAGTTATCTTTCTGCTCTAAACATGTTATTAAATACTTCTAACAGTATGATTTTGCTGCAATAGTCAGGGCCCATCATTTCTTTTTGATATAATCAAAACAGAGTAAAGACACTTTGTGGGAAAACAGGACTTCATAAGTAGCTTTTCAGCGAACTGTTAGAATGCTTCAGTCCCGATCAGTGAGTGATACCAGTTTGAAAAACATGGCTAATTTTGCTCCAGGTTTAAAGAAAGTGGAAATAACCTGTAAATAGTAGTGTATCTGTGCTTTGCAGGAGAAGGTTCTTAGTTTATACTTAATTGAAAAGGCTAGTAGCTGCTGAATTTTGAAAATCCTGGTAGAGTTCTTTAAAGTAATTTAATGTAGCATTTTACGGTTGCTTTTGTAGTTTGGAATTTGCGATGGATATCGAGGGATGCATATCTCTCGTGATCCCTTAGATTGAATCAGATTTCTCACTTGCTTGCCTGCATAATGGTTTACGGTACCTTTGATGATTTGCAGCCAACCTAGCACTTTTAATAATTTACTGTAAATGCATTTAATTTTTAATGGACAAGAGCGGGTTAGAGGTACCTTTTACATTGGTAAGTGCTCTCCTGAAGACTGGGAAAAAGGAACAGCATATTTAAATTCCAAACGTTATTGAAAAGCATGCATCTTATTACCAAAATCAAATGCATAATTGAAGAACATACCTAACCCCAAATTACTGCTGGTGCTTTATTTAACCAGAAGATAACATTGCATTCATAAGGCTATCATGAGGACATTTTTTCAAATTCTCTTTTTTTTTTTTTCTTATCTTCCATGCTGTTTTCAATATACTGTTCCACCAGATAAAGCAGACCTGCCACAGGGTGAGAATAGACGTCATTTTATTACATCTTGCTAATCAAGAAAAGCTCAGTGAAGGAATGGCTTGTAATGTCTGGTACATAAAAGAAATAGCATCTTACATTCATTTTCCTTAAAAGTTTTTCTAAAATTTCCATATAATGTGCATACCTAACAATGATTTCACAACTAGTCTTAAAAATATAAGGTTTCCATGTGGAAAGAAAAATGGGAAGATGCCAGGATAAATACTTTTTAAGACTTGATGGAGGACAAAACATATCTTGCCTTCAGAGGCACATAAAAAACGTTCCAATGGCCACATAATCCCTTTTTCAGATATGCCATATGTAAAAATAAGAATGGCTTCACAGGACTGCTTTCTGGGGAATCCGCTAAGAGTTTACAGCCCTGGAAACGGATTCTTCTGCTCTAACATTCCACAATGGGTCACCCCGGCTCAGCCTGGAATGCGCTGCAGGGAGAACTCTGATGGTCCAGGGTCTGAGTCTGAGCGCTGTCTCTGAAACACCTTTGGAATTCAGACATCCGAGCGGCTATGTAAGAATGCGAAACTCATTCTCTCTGTTTCGGCCTTCAGAGAGAACAGTCTGCGTCTCAGTCCTGCTACAGATATCGGCTCTCGGGAACCTTAGGTACTTAGCCAAAAAGTGTGTACCCTGTCAAAATAACCCCGTGTGAAGATGGAAGTTAGAGCATCTAGTCACCGTTTCCATGTTTGCTTTCCTGGGATGAACCTGCAGGTACATGATTTACCTGGTTAAACCAGGACTGCGGGCCACCGTCTTTTGGCTTCCTGGCAGGGGTTATGTATAAAACAGCTCCTTTCTCTATTAGCCAGATTCTCACCTCCAACTCAGCTAATGAACAGAAACTTCTAGATTTGATCAATTGTCCCCTAGATTTGAGGAAGCAGGAATGGCTCCTGAGCAGACAAGTTCAAGGGCACCTGAGGTGGCTGGCCTTTACCGATCCCATACATAATCTCTCTCTTGCCTCCAGCTCTCCCAAATTCTTTATCTCATAGCACCAACATTGACATTTAGAGTCCTTAGAGATCATCCAGCAATCCATAAATTTTCGCGTGAAGAAACTACAGGCGAAGTAATTGCCCAAGGCTACACAGAAGCTGAAAATCTAGAATTTTCTAAACTGAGTGCTTTCTAAATAGAGTACTTTTAGAAATATGCTTTCTGAATCGAGTGCTTTGCCTACTATGCCACAGGGTCTCCCTCTCCCTTTCCTGTTTTTTTCTCTTTCTCCTCCCCAACTACTATCATCCCTTTTGCTTTTGTTTTAGGCCTTCCCTTGGTACCAGGAGCACCCAGGAGTGTCACTTAGTTGTAGTGGTAGTCTTCATTGCTAAAAAAAGGAAGTAAGGGATGGGGCAGAGGGGCAGAGAGCAGGTGTGCCTGACCCCAGTCTCACCACCTTTCTGGTTTAGCTCCTTTTCCCTCCTCCTCTTCCCGTCGGCTGCGCTGCCGCTTTTTCACATTGTAACAACACTGCAAAACGAGCTGACTTAACCCTAGCTCATTGCCAGCCTAGTCTCTATGACAGAAACATAATTAAGTTTCTTGTGCATACTAATTCCCCTCTTTTGATGTCCTTACCGGGCTGGAGCTTTGTGAATCATCTTCAACACACAATAGGAGAGAAGATTCAATATTATCATAATAACTTCGTGTGGTAACAAATGGTTACTAGACTTATTGTGGTCATCACATCACAGAGACTATAAATGTCCAACCACTCCGTTGTACTCCTGAAACACAGAATATTGTGTGTTAACTATACTTTAATTTTTAAAAAGATAGAGAATAAGGAAATGTAGAAAAGACTATCATAAATGTAGCCTTCATCCTGGCCTGGGTCCTCACATCCCCCCGAGTTTATACCAACCAAATACATGAAGTGATGCACCAGAGTGTCAACATTGGCCCCTCCATGGGCATAGAATCGCAGTGGGGTAGAACCAGAGAAGGGTATTGTTATCTGTATTCTAGTACATCTTTTAAAAGATTTTTAAAAGGGGAGGAAGGAAGGAGAAAGGAGGGAAAGGAGGAGGGAGGGAAAGGAGGAAAACATGTCTAAACCACAATAAAATTTGTAAGCCTGAAACCCAGAGTATATCAAACATAAGTGTTTTAAGTAGTAAAAATGAAAAGCCTATAAGCATAATATAGTCAAATCTGTAATCCTTTAAATCAACAATGCTGGGTTTTTAAAAGATCTATAAATTCTATTTTTCCCCATAGCAGTTAAGAAAAGGAAAATTCTGAGTTGTGGACCGCTTGTGAGTATAAATGCTAAAAAGTCTCTGTTATCACTGGGTGGTAGAATTCCTCATCTATACCACTCACGTCCATACACAGAACGGTCAATCTTGTATTTTTCACAGGCTAAATGATTAACCATTTAACATCAGAGTCGATCTCAATCCCATCAACTGTGTGGAAATTAGTCTCTATAATGGAAAAAGTACTTAACTCAAAAGAGTTCATTCATTAATCACATATCAACATACCAGAAAGATAATCTTTCTGCCTCAGTTCCCAGGCTCTGCTTCTCCATCCATTCCTTCAGCAGATATTCGCTGAACTCTTACAGCGAGGCCGGCACTCTGCAGGGCACTAAGGAGAAAAAAACATTCCTTAAAATAAAGGAGATTATAGATTAGAAGGGGGAAAATGAAATATAAATAAATCAGCACATGATTTAAACATTAACACAGGTTTCCCCCCGCCCCAACACACACACACACACACAAATGCTATAGGGGGCAGGGAGCAAAAGGGAACAATTATATACCTATTTTTGCACAAGTGGAGAAGTCTTCAGAGAGGAAATTGACACCTGAGCCAGGACTCAAGAGATAGATCAGGGTTCATCCTAAAGTTTCCAGTGAAAATCAAAGCCTGAAAATAGAAGAGGCCAAGTTCATGTAGACCTCTGTTTGGCTGGCATTTCCCAATGTGTTCACAGATCTTATTTGGAAAGAAAAAAAAAAGAACCCCACAAGGAAATGCTGGATCCTACAACATTAAACAGCTTTATCTGCAGCAGAATTCCTTAGAACCTCTACACCCTCCAAATGTATGCCAACCGAACACATGAGATGATGTATGCCAACCGAACACATGTTAACAAGGGTTAACATTGGTTATTCCGTGGCAGTGGCACTGGAGTGGAGTGGAGCCAATAAGCATTGTAAATCTAGAAAAAAGGGACATTGGATACAGTGAATCCTAGGCCTAAAGAAAAACCCTTTTTTTTAATAGAACTTGAGGGTCTAACTTGTCTCTGTATACACTTTCTGTCTATTTATGATTGGTACTCATGGGTTTATTTTCATGTGTATTTTAGACTAAGGTAAGAAAAGGTAATTGTGCACACCTCTAAGGAATGTCCGAATCCCTGCTGGGAAAAGCAGCAGACAAGTCTTAATGTTTATTATGACTGCTTAATGTTTATTATGACTGCATAATGTTTATTATGACAACACTACAATCCCTCTCATCCCGAAGGGTTGTCGTTGTCCTATAGGATGAATTCTACAGAGGCCACGCCACCATTTGCCTGATGTCAGTGTAACAAGAAGGCTAGAAAACCCAGAGTGGGGCGACTGAGCAATACGCGTGCATAGGGTTGGTGACCATGTACTAGACAACTAAACCAAACCCTTTTCTTCTTTGTATAATAATCAACAAACAGATTAATAACCAGATTGTTCCTTCAAACTCACAGCATGTTTGTGAAACACTATCGTTTTCTATTTGTGAAAAAAACACAATTTAAGTATGTTTTAAGGTGTACTAAATATTAATAAAAAGGGGAGAATTGCAGATGGTCTAGATAACACAGTAAAAGATGAATGATTTAGTGGGTCACTACTCCTGTGAATAGAACTTCAGAAACTACCGAAAAAGAAGGACTTCAGGCCCGTTATATGACACCATTTAAAGCATGCGCTACCTGTATAATAGGCTGGGGAAGGACTGATTCAGTGGATGAAGGGTGATTTAGATCTATGACTTACATTATCATGATGAATCCCACATTAATATTAAAGTTCTATCCATCACGTTGGAAATCTCCCTGCAGGGTTTTTGACATTTCCCTCGTGGCTGCCTTAATATGCAAATCACTGCCATCCTGCGAGGCCAGTGCAGAATCTCTGCTTATAACTTTTTCTACGTTACATTTTTTTCCATTTTCCTTCTGGTCGCATTGAGTCCTTTCTCGTTTTAGAAAAAAGAAAGTCACCCTCTCTGCAGATTACCTGAGTGTATGACACCCTCCAAAACCACTCTCGTCCAGCTGTGCCACATGGTTGACTTTTTCCCTTTTGTTTGCTGAAACTGAAATAAACAGCATTAAGAGGTCTGCTCTGTAGGGTTAGGAAACTCGGTTCAAGCTGCTAGTACAAGCCATAATTGCTGGCCCGCTTAAATTCTGTAGCCCGTAAAATATTGGATAATGTAGCTCAGATTCTTTGGTCGGTGGCCACAGTCCGCATATGTCACATCTCCTCAAAATCACTTCAGCAACTGATGTTCGCAGGCCCGTCCAGAGAGAGGGAGGGCGAGAGGGTGATGCAATCAGACCACGCGCGAGAGGAGTTACCGTCTCCGGGTGCTAATTTAAGTGTGTATTAAGAACAGTGCTGCCCCAGGTCCTCAGGTGTGACAAAAATCTGAGGATCTCCCTGGCCCTAATTACAAGATGCTCCAAATTCAATAACTTTTGAGACTGGGAGTGGGGTGAGGAAAAAGAACAACAGGCCAAGAATTATTCACTAGCCTGGTTCTCTCTTCAGTGCCAGAAAGAAAACCTGTAAGATAGCAATTCACCTTCTACCAGCCTTCTGACTATGCTTTTCTCCTTCTCCCACGGCCTCTCCCTCCCACTGGACAATTAGCTCCCAAGGACGGTGAGAATGAAAGCAGCAGTGGCAGCAGCAACCCCACATCTGGGGGTCACCTTCTGGGCGGATGACTCAGTCAGCCCGGCTGAGGGTTTGCTCAGTGTTGCCTCCGAATGAGCCCTTCCAAGCTCACTGGGGCCACTGACCAGAGAACAGTGGGCACCTCGGCTTCCCTTCAGCCCGGGGCTCGAATCTGTTCCAGAGGGCAGCCAAGCCACATCACTCGCCCCCCTCCAACCGTGCTCACGACTGACCCCTCCGAAGGCTTCCTGGGGGAGGGGGACATGTGTCCTCTGCTCAGGCTCTGCCGGAGGAAGAGGGTCAGCGCAACCCAGGGCATCCTGCACTTCCTTTGCGACAGGTTAGACAGAGGAGAGGTGGTGGGACCCAACAGCCAGCCTCCGAGATGGAGGGCACCCACTGCCAGCGATGGTAGGGAGAAATGTCCTGGCAGATTTTTCATTTAAAAAACTTTATAAATTTTTAAATCTGACTCTTTCAAAATGAGCCATAAATGGGTCAAATGATATAGAATAGTGAAATGGATGTGATATGAATTCTTTATAATTATGGAAATGGCAGCTTCCTTATTGGTTACATGAGTCACGTAATATGTAATTCCCTGCCTTGGGTTATTAATAATGGATACACAGTTATCAAATTGTTTTAATGAACACTTCTAAAATACTTTCTGTCACTGAAAGCAAATATTTTATTGTAGGCAGATATGCTTGCAGGACTGAACTAGGATGTCCCAGTATTACCACTTCTAATTTAATGTAAATACTGTCAAAAAATTGACGGAGAACAATGAAGCTAATTACCAAAAGAATATATGCTTATATTTGGAATTGTACTCAAGAGTCCTATTTTTACCATCTCCAAAATAAACACTCCTTACTGATGGCTACACAGTTCATTATATAACGAGAGGGAATTCTGGATTGTTTCCAAGGGAAGACTATTCAAGTCAGGCAGAGAATGGCAAATCTGCCAACTTAATAAAAAAATTAACTTTCTTTCTCAAAAAGCAACGAGCCCCTCTACTCCAGGTCACCAAACTCACCCGACCCTAATAAACTCAGTGGGAAGAAATGAGACAAGAGGGTGTCACCACAGCAAAACAAAGGACGTGAAACATTTAGGAAAGAGGCCCAAGTTAAAAAAAAGGTTAGGACTATTTAGGGACCAAACCACCTGGCCTTGAATGTCTCGGGATAGCACTTTATATCTGGTGCCGAGAATAACACTGGAAACAGGAGCACCTCCAAATGCCAAACAAAGACACCTGAGCCAGGGCTCCCACCTGCCAGGGGAAAAAGGGAGTCTTACAGGCCCTCAGAGTTGGCACTGCTTTTGATGGATATGTAGAGAAATGGCTGGGAATTGTGCCCTCAGCTGCCCCTGGGGAAGGAAGATCTAGAATTTGTTTTGTTTTGTTTTGTTTTTATCATCAAAGCCCCACACGAGCCACAAAAATATCGCACAAGAACACCTGCTTGCAAAAACAAAGACCCAGATGGCATAGATGAAAGCGGTGTCTACTGTGATCTCTGGGCTAGGATAGAGACCTCCTCAGCATCTTCCGAGAGAAACAGAGAAATGCCCACACCAACAAAGGCTAAGTGGTCCGCTGACTGCAACTCAAAACTTAGGTTTCCATCAGTTTGGGAAGTAGTTTTTCTCTGAACATGGAAATGGATTCAGGGAGAGAAGAGTCCAGATTTCTCTTCCATCTATCCAGCTGTACTGGACACCTTTTTGATTTTAGTCTTCCTGGTAGCATCACTGACCCCCAACTCTTTCACAGGTTTGCAATTGGATCTTCTATGTTAATGCAGTTTGACCCACCTCTGGTCACAGATGATTGGTTCAGGATGGGGCACCTTATCTAGAGGGGGCCAATCAGAATCCTTCCCTGGTATTTTGCAACTATAACTGAGATAAGGCAGTTTCTTGAGGGATGGGAGGGAGAGAAGGGCTGAAATTGAAGCTATGTAAACTCAGAAGGCATTAACAAATTGATAGAGAAGTAGAAAAATCAAGACAGCAGTAGGGGGATAATGAAACTGATGTGCTGAGAGAAGAAATGAGAATCCAGGAGAAAGTTCCAATGGTGATCTGAGTCCTAGGCTTCAGATGTTCTCTAGTCCCAATCCCATTCATAAGACATCCCAGTATCCTCATAATCAACTCCCCATTTTGCTTAAACACATTAGAATTTTCAGTAACATGCAGCCAAGGAGATCTGAGTAATACATCAGGTAAAGGACAGCCTGGTTTTGCAGCTGTGCCAATATGAAAGCCACAGCTACAACATATTTACAACAACAGGAAACGGCTCAAGGGGCAGGGAGGTCCAAAGTGAGCCACAGTGACTTCTCTCCTATTCCATCTCTCACCATGCACCACTTAGCCCAGGATTCTTGGACTCCTTATCCCTGAATATTTTCATCCAAAACAGGTCAGGATAAGATATACGGTAAGGGAAGTTTTGAAATGGTAAATTTAAACAAACAAATCAGGCTAAAGAATAGGAGAACATAGGAAAGACTATTCCACTGCTCTTGACCCAGAGGCTGGTGGGTAGGGCGTGGACAGAAGTGGTAGTCACTGGAAGAGCTACGTGAGTCTTCCCAGTTGGATGCTTCTAGAGCATGGGTCATTGACTGCTCCTATGAATGAATCATGAGCACACCCCTTTTGGAGGGGGCAATAAAACCAGTGTTGACGAGAAGTGTAAACCCCTTCTCAGTGATGAAGTCCAGCCACTGTGATCCCAATGAGGCAGGAGACCACCCATTCAAGGTACCTGCATGAGCTCAGACCTAGAGCAGAGGGGCAGGCGAGATGACCAAAGCCAAAATACTGGTAACAGAACGGAACGAAGGCCAGGTGCCAGTGTGTTAATGAGACGGTAGAGAGCTAGTCCTGCTCTCTGCTCACAACCACTGCAGTTGCATGGCTGCTATGAACCTTTGTGGAAGCTCTTAACAACCCTCAGGGGCACAGACACCACAGAGGCCCCCATCAAGGAAAAAATGCATATACGTATTTCAATTAGCCCTGTTATCTTTTTTCAAGAGAGGCAAAAGAGCAACTCGCAGGGTCCGCATTAGTGATAATACTCATTTTTATTAGCTACCCATATGCCCTTATTCCTGTTTGAGATGGGAAAACAGTCATCCTTTCTAAACATCCTCCAAACCCACACTGGTGTAGGTTTCAGCAGCAGATTTCCTCCCCATTGTGGCTAGGCTAAGCCTAAGGAAAAAGCCTAAGGATTAGGCTAAGTTCTTCCTAAACTATTGAAATTTGCAATTTTTCTTTTATGAAAGCAAGTTATTATTTGAAGAACACATTCCACCTTTCAGAGCAAGATCCTCCAAAACAAAGATAAAGCAAAGCTCAAAAAATTAAAAATTAAAAACCAAGATCTCGAAAAAGCACACACTTTGTAAGAAACTAAAGTATTCTACTTGGGTTGGAATAACAAGGTGGCTGCTGGCTTATTTTAAAAATATCAAAAGCAAGACCAGCCAAAGAAAAAGAAAAAACTCCAAGTAAAGGTCTTGGTTTCCATTACCTATATTTGTATAAAAGCTATGTGTTGTTTTAACTAAACATATGGTCTTTGTCCCTCACGTAAAGAATTCTGAGTTTTCCTGACACTTTGGCGAGAGGTACCACAACCCCCTGCCAGGCCAGTAAAAATCACACATTTTTTTTTGCGAGGAAAAAAATGTCAATAAAAGTGAGCATTAAAAAGCGTAAAAAGCTTGAATTGGAAAGCTTGCTGGAGAGGGGCTGCTCCCTAATCAGCCTTGCACACATGCTTTAACGATTTTTTATAACATTCGTGCTCCACTCTGTGTGAGAGACCTAATACTGATGCTGAACGCTTGTTCAATATGTCGTTCTAACATACGTCCTTTAGACGCAGGGACTTTGCCATTTAAACAACCTTCTAGGATAAATCACATGGATTAATTTTTATAAATATTTAATGTTTATTCTTGTAGCGTACAAATTGATTCTTTAAGTTACTTCGACTAGAATTGAATTCTAGCGGCTTTTAGTACAGGGAGGAATAATCTTTGCCTCACTTTCGTGTGGGCACCTTTCAAGGCCTTGGTATTGTAATCTGTCATAATAAAAAGCAGAGAAGTAAATACAATACTGCTATCAAAATATGACAAGCTCATTATAACAAGCCACTCATAAATCTTGAAACAAAGGCACCACCATACATTTTAAAAATAGTCATTTTATGCAATTTGCATAGGATGATTTTATTTGAAACCAAGGCAAGTATTTCTTTCTCTCTGCACACATAATGCTGAAATGAATTATACGGTAATTCCACCACCCACCTCTAAAGAGGGCTTGAAATTAGTTAACAAATGGCTACAAAATACTTTGCAATCATGAAATGCAAAATAAAACTATAATGCCCATAAATTCTTCCGCATGGCACAACTGGATTGTGCTTAGCTGGAAAGGGGAAAAAAACAGTGTGAAAAGGCAGATGCCCTGGAAGTAATCTGCTGGGTGGGTCAAGGGTGAGAAGAAGGCTTCTATAATGAGGTTCCTCTGGATATTAAAATTCAGCACCTCTCTGCTAAGTCTCACCATGGCCCCAGGAAACACAAATAAATGTAGGGAGTGAGCTGGCCCTTCTACATAAAGATTTAAATAAAAACTTGCAGCTGTGGTGCAAAAATAACCTCTAATTTTAAATATTTAACGAGAGCCTTAAAAAGCCCTAAACCCAACTCAAGTCAGCTCAGTTCCTGATTGGTGGAAATGATTTGCCCCTCTTCTCTGCCTGCCTGCCAGAGGTTAGGATGCATCCAGTGGGAGTAGAAAAATAATAAGCAATCAGAGAACCCTTTCCTGCCCCCAGCCAGAAGAGCCAGCAGGCCTATGAAGTCCGTCAGATGGGACACCGGAAGCATCATCAAGAGGCCCTCCAGGGGTCATGTAGTTCCTTTTCATGCCCTTCCTGGTGTTTGGGCCCATCGACATGGGCAGATCCATATTGAACCTAATAAGCAGTATGTTGCACCACAATACAATAAATCTAAACACACATCCAACCTACTTATACCTGACTGTCCATGTAGGGGTCTTCATCCTGGAAAGTCTTAGATGTGAATCCTCAACAAGAGAATGTTAAGACGTTATGATTTCAAGATAACCCAACAAACCTAAGCTCTGATAACTTGTAAGTCACAGTAAAGAGCCCAAACTGGGAAAAACAATTAACCAGCAACTTCAGTTTTGACTCTCATTTCTAATACTAATGAAAACTTTATTCATTCCTTTAGAAATAAAATATCCTGAGCACCTGGGACAAGGGAAAAGCCGGTATGATCTGCACAAGCTAGGTCCTGCCCTCATAGAGTTCCCAGAGTGCCAGGGAGGGAAACATGAAAGCAAGACAGTGAGAGGGAACAGAGCCACGATTAGGGAAGAACAAAGAGCCATTTGTTGGAGCTGGAAGCCAGGAGAGACTTCTCAAGACACGTGATGCCTCAGGTGAGACTCAAACACTGACAAGGAGTAAGAAGTGGACGAACAGTCCATGCATGGGAAAATCATGAGTAAGAGGCTTGGAGGCCAGAGACAGCACATCCATTTGGCAGAACGGAAAAATGTTTGTCATAAAGCATAAAGTTGGTAGTGCGTGGAGAAAACTAATGCTGGAGAAATAAGAGTGCAAATAATGAAAAGCGGGCTCTCTAAGGATTGTGAGAGAAGTGAGAAATCAAAGAAAGGTATTAAAGAAGAAATCATAAATATTTGTATTTTATTTTAAAAATTCTGATTGCATTGTGGAGGAAGAATTGGAGAGGACCAAGAAAAAGGTCTAGGCAGGAGAAAAATGGTAACTGAGTAATGGCAATTGCAACAGAGAGACCAGACTCGATTGGGCAGGCTAGCACAGTGAGGTAAGTATCCAGATGGCTTAAGTTCAAATCCTGACTCTACCACTTACAGGGAAAGTTACTTAATCCTTCTGTACCTCAGTTTCCCGTTCTGTGGGGTAGGAAAAATAATAATAGTACCCGCTCATGGAATAATTATAAAAGATAAGCTAATTCACAAAGTACTTAACAACAGTTCATGGCACATTGTAAGTGTTCAAAAAAATATTGTCTATTGAGTGTAATGGCTCAAAACCAGAAATAATGGTTCATGAACTGCAGATGGGATGGGCTGTGGGAGACAAGAGGAGGAAGCAGTCGCGCATCCACGAAGGATTTTGGCTCGGACAAGAGGGTGGATGGATACTAACTGTGCCAGTGACCGACTGGCTGCCTCTCAGCTCCGGATCCACTCTTTCATTTCCTGCTCTGAGATCCTGGAGATGGACCCAGTAAGCACTTCTCCTTTGCAGCTGGCGTTTGGCTTTTCAATAAAAGGCAGGAAGAAGGGACTTTTTCTGGTTCAGATGTGCTTTCATTTGCTTCCTTTTGCTCCTACACAGGGCTGCCTACGGCGCATGTGGGGACAACCAGTGGCACCACCCCCACCAAATTCCAGTGACCCAGGCCCACCGAGTCTGAGAAAACCCAGAGGTTGCCTTCCCAGCCTTGGCCCCCCTGCACCCCGGAAGGGTGTCTCCCACTTGTAATTGTGGCCAGGCGCCGCTGGGGGTAACCTAGCAAACTTCTCTGCCATCCATACTTCTTTCATATGGTCTGAATTCTGGGCATTTCGTCCTTTCCTTGGATACTCTCCCTTGGCCCCAGGGTATTCTTTACCCTTTTACAGTTAGTCCCGGTTATATTGCATAATTCTTTACGGTAATCATGTCCTGGTCAAATCACTGTGTGTTTTCGGTCTCCTGATTGGACTCTGCCCAATACAGTACTCTTCGCTGAAGCAGAAATCATAGGGAGAGAGACAGGTATTGAAGAGAAAAATTCCATTTTGGACGTACTGGGCTTGAGATGCTTGTTGGACATCACGACAGCCTTGTCTGGTAGGAAGCTGAGTACCCGGGGCTCTAGAGCTGGGGAAATGTGTCCAAACTAGAGAGATAAGCTTAGAGAGAATAGCTTTAAAGTCTCCAAAGTCTTAGTAAATGAAGCATGTAGGTAAATGCCAAGTGCCGAGGAGACAAATATATTTTTTTAATTTTCCGTGTGCTCACATGTCTCATCAAGAGCTCCTCAATGTGCTATATGTGTGACAGCGCGTTTCATCGAAAGACTTATGGTGATTTTGCATTGCATGTGATAGGTAATATGGTTTTATATCTATTAACGTTTTCAAAGCTAACTGCAAATAGGGTTGAAAGCAGCCAAGCCCCGTAATAAGATAACTCTAATTGCGCTCCCAACTTGGAAGCTCAACCCTGGTGGAGGTAGGGGAATCATTCGTCTTTCAGCTACTCTGGCTCTGCAAGCAGGAAAACTGCAAGCGGCACTGAAAACTGGGGAACTGCTGAAGTGTGAAACAACTAGACACAAACATATTTTTGAAAGAGACCCGGGCCAATCCCTTCCACTTTTTCCAGAGTGTGAACTCAACCAACGTAACTTGCTCCTTGCTTCTCCCATTTCTCAAAAGTTTGGAGCGCCTGACCACAAAAAAAAAGGAAGTTCCATCAGCAGTTTACAAAGAAACAATTTAGAAGAGAAATGCATTAAATCCTCAGGGAAATTAAACCCAAATAATCCAATAACGGCATTACAAAATTAACAATAGACTATGAATTGAATCAATTGCCTCCTACTGTGGGGATCCCGTGGCTACCCACAGACCAAAACAAACGCGGCCGATGATGCCCATTGCCTTCAGAGAGGCGGTGGGCAAGGGTGACCTGGGGTACCCTAGAGTTTACCCACTGGTGTTGTCAGTTTTCTGATTTATTCTGGACATCTATGCTACAGAGAAAGGTCTTCGCTTCCGCCCATCTCCCACCTCAGATTATGGCAGGTTAGTGAGAGAGACCAAAGGTGGTACAATTCTTGAGACAAAAGGTGCAGTTTTCTGACTCGCTCTTTTGTGAATTCCCCTCTAAATGTCTGTGTCTAGAAGTAGCTAGAGTGTTGGAAATCCGTCAGTGTAAGGTCTTTTTCTCCGGAGAGGGCTACATGGACGGGGGGGAACAGGTAATGGTCTCTCTAGAACCCAGGCAGTCTAGTGATCCGGTGGCTCTTTGAGAACGCCAGGCATCTGCTCCAAAAAAGACTCTGGCATTTCAGTAAATAAGGATTTATTTCTGTAAATTCTTTTCGTGTGCTCCGATGTCTGTCTGCCTGTGGCAACGTGAGATTACTTACATAATGCGGGCCAAGAGAGCCACAAAAGCAGCATGTGTGTGACTTACCAAACCTCCGCTCAGGTTCTTAAGGGCTTTGAGGAGGAAGGTAGGATGCAGCATCTCATAGAAATAAAATCCCGGTGATTTATACAGTTTTGCCAAATAAGGCCCACAGGGTAAATACAAAAGGCCTTGAACTGCCTCCAGCTTCCCCTGAGACAGCCAGTTTGTCAAAATGCCTATCACATGGTCTTATGCACACCCTTCACTTACAGCTGACATTTGCTCGTGAAGCTTTTTAATAACCAAACAGCATTTCAAAAAAAGTTAATTAATGGCATTTTATTTGGGTATTATGAGCCTTAGAATTATTTTCACGTTCTTAATTTTGTTTGACATTTTGAAAACACTCTGCCTAATTCTTTTGTGAGGATAAAAAAAAAATTTTAACGTGGCTAGCACGTACTGAATACCGTTTTTTTCCTTCTCTCGAGAACTGATGCAAACACCAATATACTTTTTGTCTGAGCTCGGAGAAATAAAGCATTCGGTTTGGAATCTTAATTACTATGGTCCCAAACTTACCTAATTAGAAGCTCCTTTTTAATAAGAAAAAATGATTTTCAAAGTTAATGAATTTGTAAGCAGAAACACTGCTGGCTTCCAGAACGAACTACCCACGTTCCACACAGACATATTTTAGTTAAACGCTCTAATTAATATTAGTACTTAAATGTGGGATTGATTTCCCTGCTAAAGCAAGCTCTCCTTTGTTTTCAGACAGTCTAAAAAGACCACAGTTTCCTTCCTTGGAGACATCAGGCTGCACATATAAACTTAATTCTAGATGTTGGACAAAATGGATGTTATTTCATTGAAACAATTCATTTTATTGACTTGAGCCGCTTTGAGCTCGTTAACATCAAACGTCTTCTGTGCAGATGAATGAACGACGTCCCATCTTCGCAGCAAAGAAAATTATGACAAACATTCTGGGGAAGTTTTTTAACTCTCGTGTGACTAGCATTGACTGTGTACCTGTCCAGAGCCCAGCGCTTCCAGGAAGGGTAAGGAAGCATTCGTTGCGCTTTGTGTTTTCGTCACACGTCAGCCTTCCCAGGACGGTGGATTGACGTCACGCGTATTTTCGAACGCAACAGCAGACAGCCTGGCGTCTCTGATGACGGTGTACATGCGGGGTACAGCACTTAGCAAGCACGAGGCGCATTAATGATTTTCAGTTGGCTCAGAAGTACGCAGTTGTAATATGTAGTTGCAGAATTAGATCTGGATACATTTCAGCTGGACGTCTGAACTTCAACTACAAACAAAAAATATGACATTTATATTTCTACTTAGCAAATGTAAGCTGGTAAGTTTGTGGTGAATCTAACTTAAAGGTTTATCCCTAGATGGTGGAATTGCAAGTTATTTTAATTTTCTTTATGCTTTTAGATATTCCAAATTTGCTGAAAGCGGTATATATTACTTTTTACAATCAGAAAGCAATCATTTAAAAATCCTTATATGGACAAACTTTCATGGTTAAACTAAATCTAATTACACAATTGCTGTATTTTAAACGGTTTCTTTAAAGTTGGCATATTACTGGGGCAGTAACCCACAAACTAATTGGTGCTTTGCTAAAAATGTGATTTATATACCAGTAAAAACACAATCTGTGTCCTGAGAAATGCTTTTAGGCTGGAACTCTGAATGCGAACTGGGGAGAATGAAATTCTGTGGGGCCTCCTCCATCCACACCTCGAAACCTGGCTCGCGTCTCTGTTTGCACGTGCCGGGGGTCGGGGGGCAGGAACGAGGGAGGGGAAGAGACATCAATGATGTGAATCAAAACCCAAAAGAGAATAACTGCAGTCAAATAAACTTTTGCCTCATTTCCTACCTCATTATATCCCTGCTGCTCAAAGATATTGCTCTCTTCACTCTATGTATTTTATTAATATTTTATAGTTGTCTTACAATAGACCAGGGACAGAGAAACTAGATTGCTTTAAGAAGCTTAATGCGAATTATTTATTCGAAAATTCTGTACATGAGAACACAAACTTTGTTTATAGCTTTAACAGTTCTACAGATTAAAGTTTGGATTTAAGTTAATTTTGGTTCAAATCTGTTGCTTATAATAATAATAAGTAATTTTAGTGATCATTTCTTTTTTTTAAAGATTTTTTTTATTTTTTTAATTAATTTTTTTGTTTAATTACAGTTATTTGCAGCCTCTCCCCTCCTCCCTCCCTTCCCCTCCCGTCCCACCCCCCCGACCTCCCTCCTCCCCCTTAGCTCTGTCCATGTGTCCTCTACAGTGATTCCTGAAAACTCTTCTCCCCATTGTCCCCTCCTCCCCTCCCCTGTCTATTGTTAGACTGTTCTTAATTTCAGTGTCTCTGGTTATGTTTTGCTTGCTTTCTGCTTTTGTTGGTTATGATCCGGTTAAAGGTGATCATTTCTAATGCTAGCCTAGAGCAGACCTTAAAGAGGAAAAGAAAATAAATGTCAGTTTTGAAGAATTAAAAGACTGGGGTCCCAAAAATTTCATGCGGATGAGCACACCTGCCATCAACAAAATGCCACACTCGGAGGCCACCCTGCCCCTGAGGGTGAGGAGGACCATGGACGAGGAAAGGCGCGCTGGAGCGATGGCCAACCCTCCTCTTCGACTTGCTGCTCCCCCCAGGGTGGCTTCACGGGCTTGCAACCCACGCGGTCACACGGGGTCCTGGGTTGGGTTAAATACCCTCTTGTCCCTGTCTTGAAATGCTTCATAACTTTGGACAAAGGGGCCAGTATTTTTATTCTGTACTGGGCCCAACAAATGATGTCGCCTCCCCCGAAACTTGGCCCTACTGGCTCCTGTGCTCGTATTCCCAACATCCAATGCCTCTCCATGTTTATCAGTCAGAGTTTCCTACGTAAAACCCAAGGGCCAGCCCACCATGCAGGCCCGGCAGGTGTACTTACATCCTACAGCGAGTATAAACATAACTGTACAACTTGTGAGATGTGGTCAAAATGCAAATTTATTTTTGCATCCCACAGTCCCCCTTAAAATGTAAGGGACAGGGAGAGGGTCATGCAGAAACCTTCCCGAGCCCCGCATGAAAGCTCGGCCAGAAGCCATGAACTTCATTGCTGCTCTTAAGTGATGTCAGATCTTGGGCCTCTCTCAGCCAAAAACACACAGTCTCAACTGTACTGTAATCAGCATTTCAATGTGTTCAGCCATTCAGTCATTCATTCATTTATTCACCCATTCATTGGTCCTCCACTGTTCCGGAGGGAGGCCTGAGTTCAGGGACAGGAGCATGGTCACATTCTGTCCACTCTCTCTTCCAGCCTCATCTTGTTTCCTCACTCCCTGCTTTGCTGGACCTCACTGGGCTAGAAGAGAATTCGAGATGAGAGGCAGAGAGATGGTACAGTTCTTACCAGGCGGACAGATTCACTCCTGGGACCCAGAGGATGGTACCACCCACCATTGCAGGGACCTCTCCCCGCAATTCTTCTGTTTCCCCTAATTTCAACCCCCAGGCTGGCCTCAGCTGTCACCCAGGGGCACAGTCACCCACTCCACCCATGTCCATTTCTCTTCTGGGGTCCTCTTCAGTAAGACTCAAAAGAGCTTCTCTTCCCTAAAGCCTTTCTCTGCTCCCCCCAGCTCACCCTCCACACTGGAGGCCCTGCTCTATTCTGCCCCTGCCCCGCCCACACCAGACACATTAGCTTTCTGGCCTGGAGTTGGGCACCGGGCCTTTGTTTCTCTCAGCCACATGGAACACATTTCCTCACCCTACGGAAGCCCCTCCCTGGTGAAGTGGAAGGGACGCAGTAATCCCCTGACACCTGGGCACGGGTAAGGGGCATTCACAGCAAGGTCACAACGCTCTTCAAAGAAACCCCCTCATAAACCCAGATCCCGTCCTTTAATCACCTCCGAGTGGGTGAGGGAATTGAGAACTAGGAGAACTTTTCAACCACTTCCTTTAAAAAGTCTGCAAATGGTGATCTTGCTTTGGGAATCCGACATTAGATTTTGGTGTTTTAGTTGAGAGTTCACTTTTGACATTCTTTGCAACAGAGAGAAATCTGTCCTTCTAAGAATGCTCATAGCTGGTAAAAATGACAACTCCTCTGAATCATTACACATGTATGTGCGTTTCTCTGGAAAGAGAGTTTGGAGTTCTGGTGTTACATTCCTTTTTTATTTTTATTTTTATTTTTTATTAACTTTGGAGAGAGAGGGGAAGGAAGAGAGAAAGAGAGAAACATTGATGTGTTGTTCCTCTTATTGATGCCTTGGTTGGTTGATTCTTGCATGTGCCCTGACCAGGGATCAAACCCACAACACTGGTGTGCCGGGATGACCCGCTAACCGGCTGAGCTCCAGGCCAGGGCACTGGAGTCAAATTCTCACTGGGGTTTATAATCTCATGAAGTTCAAGAATTACTGCAATAGAAGGTTTTTATTTCTAGAATTATTTTAAATTAATATCTAATTCAATTTGTAAATGAATAGTGTTACCCGAAAGGTCATTAAAATGATATGAACAGGATGCCAAAATAATCAGAATCACTCAAGTGGTTTAATCCGACCCTCCTCCAAGTGCTGGCTTTTTAACAGCAGCATAAAACGGAATGAGCAGGTAATTATGCCCTCTCCTCCATGTGCTTTCCCAGGCTCACCCCCAAGTACCCTCTCTTCCAGCACTTCCCTCCCCCAAGGAAATCCCACCTGGACCGGTCCTGACCTAAAACTCAAGCAGCCCGTAAAGGTGAGTGGCGGGTAGGGACTTTGGGGGAAGCTGGGACAACACAGGTTGTATGTCAATGACTTTCACGGAAGGCAACTACCATGTGATCTCAGGCCCCCCTTTCGTACATCATATCATGACTGTGACCTTGAGAAACACAAAAAGGAAAGAAACATGCACTGACTCAGGGACCAATTTCTCAGTGAGAAAAATGAAAGGTCGATGTTCACCTAAGTGTGACCAACAAAATGAAATAGGCAAGAAAGGGGAGAGCGTGTGGCCGCCACTTCATGTCTGAGTGAGTGTGTGTGTTTTCCCCAGAATGCAGACTTTATGTGCTACTTCTCCTTCAGTGGTCTCAAACTACATGTAATTCGTAGAAACATGCACTTTCACATTTCTGTATCTTTGTCCATTCCAATTCCTTCACCTCAAAAGCCCCCTTTCTGTTAAACTCCTTTAAGACGCAGTTCAAATTTGGACGCAGCTGCACATATAACAGAAAAGCTAAATAACCTTGTCTTAACCAAGAGAGACATTTTTTTTCCTTGCATAAAAATATCTGGAAAGAAGCAGTGCTGGGCTGGCATGGAAATTCCACAGTCATTCCAGAGCCTGCCATCTTTCTCATCCACGGTCCTAAGCACGTGGCTCCCACCAGGCCATCGCGTCCCCTTCCGGGCAGCAGAAACAAAGGGACAGGCAAAGGAGCGCTCTTTTGCAAAGGGCCCCTTAAAGATCACCTCCAACATCTTTCGCATCATTGGCCACCCCAGTCGGCAATTGAAACTGGGAAATCTGGCCCAGCCACTTTAACTATGGGTAGAAGAGCAGGGACCTTGGTGGACAACCAGACGGTCCGCCCAGCCTCGATAAGCTCGCTCTTTGTTATCTAAAATATACAGTCTTTCAATTTTTTTCTTTCACCAGGTCCAAGTCAACACTATTGACATTTTAGATAATTCTTTGCTGTGGGTGGCTGCCTTGTGCTGAAGGGTATTTAATAATACCTCTAGCCTCTACCACTGGATAGCATAGTGCCAGCCCACAAATGTGACAATGAAAAAAGTCCCCAGACATTGCCAAATGGTCCCTGTGGTGCAAAATCCTTCTTAATTAGGAACCACTGCACTAGACTGTCCTCTTCCCCAGCCTAATAATACAATGAGAGTGACTATTCATTGTTAGGATAACTATGTCTGTTTTAACATTTAAGGCCGTTTTACCCATTTCTGTTATGCTCGTTTGTACACATGAGGACTGAAATCAGGACTTTCTGAAGAAACAGAGTTAACAAGTGGGTCCCCCTGAGATCTGTCTGGCTCCATAGTCTGTGCACTTTTCCTCCAGCCACAACCTTCCCACAACCACCCACTCCAGCCCAGCCCTCAAACATTTTACGCATTCAGGTTCCATTTGCTGGATTAAGCTTTAAAAAGAAAACATGAGTGCCCTACAGCCCAGGAATATATCCTCAGTGTCTTGTATCACCATATACAGATTGCATAAACAGGAAAGGAAGAGCCCTGGCTGGTGTAGCTCAGTGGATCGAGCATGGGCTGTGAACCAAAGGGTCGCTGGTTCGATTCCCAGTCAGGGCACATGCCTAGGTTGCAGGCCAGGTCCCCAGTGGGGACCACGTGAGAGGCAACCACACATTGATGTTTCTCTCCCTCTCTTTCTCCCTCCTTTCCCTTCTGTCTAAAAATAAATAAATAAAATCTTTAAAAAAATAAACAGGAAAGAGAGAAAGGGGAGAGAAAGGGAGGGAAGGAAAAAGAAAGGAAGGAAGGAAAAAGACCATAGATTCCTGGACAGCTTTAATAAAGTATGTATCTTTAAGAGCAGGTAAAGAGGGGACTACCTTCTCAGTAATGCACAGAATAAATGCTGGACCACTTTGATCTTAGACTCTAAAGGAGCAATCAATAATTCCCCCCTCCCCAGAGCACACCAAGTGCTATTGCAGAGGATTCGACTCAACTCTCAGTTTGCGCTTTGGTGGAGAACTGAACTGCTCGAGAGAGCCGCTGAACATGCAGTCATTGACAGGTGGGTGGGGAAAAGGCGTCAGTAGACAAACTTCTGCAAGGATAGGTCTTTCAGTCTCTGGGTTATTTCCAGTCTCTTACGGATCTCATTCGTGAATTAGGACAAAGCAGTAAAGGAATTGAAATAAATCACAATACAATCCACTGGCATGAATTGTAAGAGCGTTCCAGTATTGTAGCTGTCCCCATCCTTTTCCTTTCCCCAGACCGAGGTTTGTTTCCAGCTGCTCTGTGGAAAATACAATCACTTTGCTTCTTAGAGTCAGGCTTGAATTAGGAAAATACTACGTGGTGAACATTCATCCCTCTTTGTTGCATCCAGTGTTTATGTTAACTTACTATTTATTAAGTGGCCCTGAGTACCGAACATATTTATTAGGTATGGCACATTTTATTCATTGTTGTTAGAAGTATTTAAAAAATGGGGAGATTTCACTTGCCTTTTTATCTATTTATTTTTTTTACAGTGGTAAAATATATATAACATAAAATTTACCATTTAACCATCTTTAGTGTACAATTCAGTGGCATTAAGTGCATTTCATTTCCCTACATAGTCTATTCTCTAATTATACTCACCCTATTAATACCTAAATAACCATACCAATGCTTTAGTGTTATTTTGCCTAAAAGAAAAAATTCCTACAACAACAATAAGGTTGATGTTTTCAGAGGTGCCCTGACTCTCACAGACTCGCATATCATTTAGGAGTGCCAAATTTCCCACGGAACATCAAAGGTCCCCCCTACTCACCGCAAGCTTGGAGCCGGCGATCCTTGCCCATCTGTTTCCCCCTGAACTGTGTTATCTCACCAGCTCACACGATATTGGATCACCTGGGGCCGGAGACAGTGCTTCTCCGGAAGTACCTGGGACAGTCAGGTATGAGGAGGTAATGGTTTCATAACGGTAATGAATACGAAAAGTTTGGTCAGTTTTATTTTCCTGAGAAATGAAGAATGGTCAACAAATATCCATGCACTACTTTCTAGCCTCTCTCTTTGAACTTCCGTGCTCTTTCCCAGTCTTCCTGAGAGTTCATTTTATCATAAGTCATGAAGTTTTCCTCTCATAACATTCATGTAACGCGTTTATTCCTATGTGTAGCCAAGGAAATGGGAAGTATCATTGCCCATTCTTCTCCTTCTAAATATTGGAAATACCATATGAAAGAGTCAAACAGGAAAATCACAATTAGAATCAGGAGTGAAATTAAATTATAATGAGATTAATGTCGAATTAATACTCTTTGTAGAGATAGAAAAACATTACTTATTCCTGAAGAAAATTATCTCAAAATTTATTTTACTTCTTGCCAGATTTCCAGGCCTTGGCATATTGTGGTTAATAAAATATAAAACTATTGTGTCTCTTAAAATATGCAACAATACTAATTAGCTACAGCAATGCACCTACATAATTTTCAAACTGCTTGAAAAATAACATGTAGCTTTTTTTATTTTATTGTGGGGGGTTTTTTTGTTCAGTTACAATTGTCTTCATTCCCCCCGCTCTTCTAACTTAAAGCATTGAAATGTAACCACACTGCAAAATTGCTTTTAACCACTAGAGGGCAGAAAATGCTCCACATTTATATTTAACTAGTTTTAAATTACTTGGCCAAAATAACAAAAACCACCACCACTACCACAACAAAAAGTCTCTGAGATCCTCTGGTTGCATACTGTACAATATACTATACACTTAAGGCCCACTTAACAACTTTAAAATTTTTAACTAATGTACAATTACCTACATTCAACAGTTTACGAAAGGCAAAATTAACAATTTTGCAGCCTGTGTCTAGCTATGAGTTAAGGATTATTAGCATCAGGGAATCAGTACACACTCAAGGAAAGGCAGAGTACTTTAAACAAAACAAACCGTGACTGAGAATCAGCCATATTCTTTCTATGTTAAAATATCTGCAATGAAATGCAAAGGTTGTACTTATTATAAAATTTAAATAGTCACTGAAGTTACAAGATAATCAAATGTTACAATACTAACATTTCACTCTTGAATTTCCATGTGTACCTTTTTTTTTTTTTTACCACAAACCAACTGTAGATCCAACGGTGGCAAAGATGTTTTTAGTTTCCTCTTAATACATCTTTTGACCTAATTAACTTTTGCTTCCCTCCCAATTAGGCCATTTGCATTTCAGTAGCTAAAGCAGTACTGTATTTGATTAGAAACCACAACCTCTTCACTTTTTCACTCTCATTAATTAAAACACATCACAGTAAATTAAGCCGTTTGCGTTTCAGTCTGGATGGGTGACATTTTAACAACTGCCCCTTCAACCTTCTCTCTCTGTCAATCTTGGCCATGCCCTACCTCACAGGACAGCGAGAGGGCAACGGTGGCAGCCCGGTAGAGGAGTGGAGCAGGCGTGGAGCCAGGGGTGATACATCACTGCAGTCAGCGATTTCTCAGATGCATGAGCCGTTCACCTGCCAATCAAACTTGATAAGGCTTCTACCTTATAGTGTTATGGATGACCTTACCTAAGACACTAAATCATTTCTGAAGTCTCGTTTCTTAGCCTAAGCAAACCTGCTCTCCCCACTTTTCAGGTCTACGGGCCCAAGTCGCTCTAAGACTGATAAAAACAAGGGTCATGACTCAGAAAATCTAAGAAAAGTAGCAGTGTCACTTCTTTTTGGACTAAGGAAAGCGATGCACTTTTAAAATCAGGGCCAGTCATAGAAGAGAAAGGGTTCTGTATTATTGCCCACTGGTGGAATCGGCAAGTTTAAAACAGACTGCTCACAATTACAGCTGCCCTGTAATAGATCTAACGCGAGCCCAGGAAAGATGTGTGAGCACAGGGTGGGTAGCTATACATGAGGAATATCACCAATGTCACTTCTGCATGGACCGTGAAGCTGTACTAATGGACTTCCAAAGCCTTATCAGTCTTCTTTTAACATTAATTTTATGTTGGAAAGAAACACATGCACAACGTTTAAAAAAGCCAAAAGTATTCTACAGGGCTTATACTCAGGGTGGCTGCATCCCGTTTTCCAGGAACATTTCTGATTTATGCTCATTATCCTAGTGTAGTTTTAAGAGTGACCCCTTTCATCCTTAAAAGTGTCCCAGGTGAATGAAAAGCTACTGTCTCAAGGCCAACCGCATCACCCCCAATTTCTATTCCCCAGAACCAACTACACTGAATTTGTTTAGAATTTTTTCTATATGACTTCAAATTTCTAAAACAAACAAGAAGCAAACAAAACATGATTATATGAGTTGTATCAGTTAAAAAATTGCCTTTGAATTCCAGGGGGTTGGGGACCAATGTAACAGATAAAAGAGATGCCTGGGAGGTACATTGTTTGAACACTTATTCCTCTAAAAATGATTTCTCCTCCTTCACACGTTGCCGAGATTTCATATACATACAAATCCTCAACAAAATGTTAGAATTTTAGATCAACAAACTGTAGGGGTAGGGAAAGAAATGTCATGGTTCACACACGGTACCTACATCTCCCTTCGAAGTCAGATATGGTGCTGTCAGCTGTTACCATCTTACTCTTTAAACTTTATCACAGGTATGTATATGTAGGAAAAACACAGTATATACGGGGTTCAGTACTGTCCACGGTTTCAGGTATCTTCTGGGGGACTGGAAACATATCCTCCCCCCCCGGGACAATGGAGAACTACTGCAATTCATTTAACATATACTATATAGATGCTATGATGTAAGTCCGTGTGTGTGTAACTTTAAATCCTCCAACACCCCTATGAGGTGGATATTATCCTCATCTGACATGAGAAAAAATAACTTAGGTTTGCCTGGAGATCAAAGCTATGCTCTTATCCCCCTTACCATCCTGATTTTCCTACCTTCTCTGTGGCAAGTTCAATGTTCCATCTTATGTTCCTCCCTTAGTGAAGTGCCTCGGTACTACAGTGCCAATATTGCAATACCTATTGGTTTATGTGATTGCTTCCCTCGATCTGGCCTCAATGTCCCCGATTAAAGCGAGGAGAGAGGAAGGACCGGTCGAATGCTCTCGTCTCACTAGGGTTTCCTCCCACCCCTCTCCCCTGGCCCTGCGCTCTTCCTCGGTCCATTCGACACAAAAGAACGCCCCAGCCCAGAGACACGGCTAGAACAGGCATCCCTCCAAAGAGGAAGGATGCCACCGCCAGAGGGCGCCTGTGGGAGGCTCGGAGGGGGAGCGGGGAGGGGCCATGGGGGGCGTGTCCGAAGCCGAGGGCCTGATAGGAAGTGGAAAAGCCGACTTCGACCTCCGACTGAGCCTCCGCTCTTCTTTCCTCACTTCCGGTTCCGGCTCCGGTTCCGCTTCCGATTCTCACCTGTCTGGGAGCGCCTGGGCTGGCTTCTGCGAAATTTCATCGCGCAGCCGGCCGCCCCGCAAGAATGCATTATCTAGTGCCACGGTCATGGTCGCCGTCACAGGCACCCACGACCCCACCCCTGGCCTCCTCGCAGTCCCTCTCTCTCCCTCACCCGCACCTGCCCGCAAGCTCCCCGGGGCCGCAGGTGCGGGCGACGGCGGAATTCCACGCTCCGCGAAGGCCCGCCAGCTCTGGGGAGGGGAAGGGGAGGCGCGGTCCAGTGCCGCTGCCGGGCTGATGTCCCAGGTGCGTGGGAAACCCCGAGGTACCGATCGGGGGAGCGCGAAAGGCCGGGAGGCTCGGCCTCAGCTCCCGGGGCCCGCGGTCCTAGCCGCCGCGCCTCCTTGGCGTCCCCCTCCAAGGCCGAGAGAGGGGTGGGATTTCACCCTTTGGAGTCCAGCTCACGCTTCACCGCTGATTATCCACCTCTATGCAAGTGATTTAACCTCGTTCAGGATACTGCAAGACTTCAGAAGTTGTTAATTTTGTTGGATAATGAATCGCCCTACTTTTTAGAAAGGCCGTGAGAGGCTGGGGGACGGGGTGGGGCGGGGTGATGGTGGCGTGATCAGCTAAGTTTTCCTTAGTAGTTATGGTTAAATTTGAGGCAAGAACTGAATGTCACCCCATGTCCGTGAAGTAGAGAGGCCTTGTGTGGACCTAGAATATCTTGGGACATCTTCCACTTCGTGGATTGTTTCTGTTGAAATTAATTTCCATAGAACTTCAGTTGCTATTTATTACTGATGCGACATCTGAGGATGCACAGAGGAGCTCTCGGTGAGGAAGGAAGCCCCTGATTCTCGGCAGCGTTGGGCTGAACAGTTTAGCGGTACAAAGCATGTTTCCTGCCTGCCCTGAGGGAGAAGCTGTGCGGTAGTGACCTCAGTCAGTCCACTCCCAAATCAAGTGTGCCCTCCTTTTCTTTTCCAGGTTGTGCCTTTTTAGCCAAGAAGCATGGAGGTAATCCACCGCAGGCCCTGCTGTTGCAGGGAGCTCGAAGGAGCTGACTTGCTGTCAGACACCTTTTACTCGAACCCCTTGCACACTCCACTGCAGACAGCTATTCGCCCGACTGCCTCAGAGGACAGGTAAAACAAAAGCTAGAGAAAGCAAAACAATTTAAAAGGGTTTTCCTAGATTGGTATATTTTTATATTTGAGAAAAAACACATAGGATTTTGTGGCTCTTCTGTTTATCACACCATAGGAGGCATAACATGACACTTACCTAAAATCTTAACATGCTCACACCTGTTAGGGACTTGATAAAAAGTAAGTTGGTGTGTATTTTTAAAAGTAGACATCAAATTCATCCACTACAGTCTAGAATTCTAGAATGATTGGTTCCTTCATCTGATAATTAATCATTTTAATTTTTTTTTTTATTTTGTAAGACCATCTGGTTAAAAATACTCCCATAGTCTGTCATTCATAGTTGCTGCCTAAATTTCTGCCTTATGGAATTTCCTGTAACACATTAATTACAGGTTATTAAAATTGCATCTAATATATATTTAGTTGTTACTCTATGTGGACACTGTACCAAACACTTTCCACAGCGTAACTCTTTTAATCCTCAAACGGCCCAGAAAGGAAAATACTATTATTACCCCCATTGTATGTATGAAGTAACAGGTAAAACAAACTTTCCAAGATCTTAGTGCCAGCTTTTCTATATTGTATTTCCTCGAAGCATTTTGAGGGGGGAAAAATTCTCAGAACACGTGGACGGTGAAAAACTAGCCTGTGTGGTGGTTTTCTGGTTTTTAGTTTTTTAATTTCACTTTGCCAGACCTCTTATTTCCGAATTATTTTCTCTTAAGAAATCAGACAGGGAGTCACCTAGCCTCGGTTTAAACGCTTGCAAACTGAGACATCACTGCCACACAGGCAGATCCATTCCAATTCCGAATACTGCTGATGGCTGGATAATTTTCTTCCCACGGAGAACATTTTTCCTCCTTGTAATTTCTACCTGCTGACCCTAGTTCTTCCCTCTGAAACCACGCAAAATAGGAAAAAGTAGTCGTTTCTAAGACAGCAGCCCTTGCTCAGAGTCTCTCTGCCAGGCTGAACACCAGCTCTCAGCAGACTTTCTGACGGCATCTTCTTTCTTCTCGCATCTAAGTTTTCACCGTCTTCATCAGACTTGCAGCGTCTGCTCCAGTTTGTAAACATGCTCTTTGTATGAAAAAGGAAAAAGGTAGCTTTTTTCCTAGTTATAAGATTTTCATATTTGTGGGGAAG